>CAVNZG010001348.1:0-22473 GCA_963693315.1 Diogma glabrata
TTTTATAAACTACACTGCTACGAAAAAGGGTTAAACAATTCCACTTGAAATCTTGCTGACGCAAATAAATTTTTATTCAATACTTTTTCTAACATAAAAAAAAATTAATGTTAAAAGTTAAATGGTCAAGTCAAACAGAACAAAATGATATTTTTAAGTTTCTATGGTTTTTTCTTATATGAAAATATATATGTAATTCACTCAATTGAAACACGATCCGATTTTCCTTTTACATTGTTATATAAGTCATTTTATAAAGTATAAGCGTAAGACAGTTTACATTTGTAATACTCAAGTAGACAATTTAATTTTAGATTGAGGTTTTTTAATTTTGTTGACATTTAAGGGTAAGTTGTTAGTTGAGGGTGAACTAACTAATGGTGAGATGAAATCTGATGAACGACACCAAAGATGGAAGCTGCGCGATAAAGTATTTTGAACTCACTCTTAATTATGACTTTGATATTTAACTTTTAATTGTTTAAACTGTTACTATTTAATGCAGCTTCACTCTTTGATCTGAGTTTATTGAAATGTTTTATCTGCATTATATAGCAGTACAATCATATTCAGAAACTTTTCTATAAAATGAGAGAGCAATGCATATTCAATTTATGACAACATTTTGTACCAGACCTCTCCCTGCAGGATTATGGGGCCAATATCAGGACTCTTGTATTTTTTGGTGAAAAGAAGCTACGGAAGGATTAATTTCTAGCGCAACACCACATTTTTTGACCCATGTTAGTGTTATTTCAAGAGAAGAGGAGTTTGTCAGGACTTGACGTAACGTTGTCAGGAATTGACTTTACACATAAATTATTACATTATCGGCAATGGCCGTTACTTTAAAACCCTCTTTCTTTAACTCTGCAGTTAAGCTGTTAGTTTTGTAGTTCCACAGAACGGAGACAGAACTCAATCCTGATTTTATAAGTGAATTCACGCAATACAGCGTTGATGTTCCTGCAGAGGAGCATGCGATTGATTGACACTAGCAAGGATTCCCCAACATCCACATAACATCAGTGTTTCTTTTAAATAGATAGCTTCAGTTAATATGTTGCTGAACGCTCCTTTGATATGGAAGAAACCGATCAGAATAGCTAAAGTTTCTTTCACCCTGCCAATCTTTCAATTAGAAGTAGGCAGATTTTCTTGCTCAAACTTATAACCTCAAGGATTCGCAAAGGATCTGAAGGTTCCGCTGAGATTTTTCATTCGGGCTCTTGGTTTACTGGAAATTTCAACTTTTTCGCCCAAGTCTAGAGACGCATATTTTACCCATGAAATATGTGGTCATTTTGTAAGGCAGGAGTAGCTGCCAGTTGCTATTTACCAGTTGCATGCTATTTACTTATAGAACTATTGGTGCCAAACGGCGTCCCTAAATATAGATGACGGAGTGTTCTATTTATGGATTGAGGAGAAATTGGTTGAAAGATTTTGCAGAACTTATATGGCGCCTGGCAGTTTTCGCCGCTATATGTTACTGCCACAAAAATGTCGCATTTTAGCATATCACGTCTGTTAAGGGTGAACCACACTTTTTTTACAGCGTTCAAAACCACCTGTTGCGATCTTTGGCTCTTGTGATCTTTGGCTATGACATTTCAATTCATGCATTTCAATGCATTAACAATTCATTTTCGAAAGCTAACAATTAGTTTTATATAGTAGGATAATTACTTTCAGCTTAATTGAGTATTAGGCTGACTTATGCAATAGTAAGATTATTCTGATTATCGTCTTGTTAAAGTACTGGAGCAATAGCATAACCGCTTGCATCGAGAGTAACTGTATTTTTTTTTTCAAAATTCAAAAAAATCAAAATTGGAGGAGTGGGCAATTTTTTTGAGTATGCTTAATGTGTCTTCACAAAAAGCGCATCAATAGAACTTGACATTCTTGCATAAAAGAGCATTCAGTGGTTTCGTTGTTTTCACAAGTTTTCGTTAAATCGTCGGTAGTATTCACAAAATCCTAAACCCGATTTAATTGGTATTAATAGGTCTGGGATTATTTTACTACGAATATCTTCACTAGTTCTGGTTTAGTACCATCAGTGGAAATAACATGACCCAGATACGTGATTTCTTGCATTAAAAAATTTGGAAGACCATTTTTTGTATGGGTCTGATCTATCGAGAACGTATATTTGGTAGTGGGAATCCATCGCTTACTGTGAGGTCATTAAGACGTTAACAATCGACAATTAATCTCCTGCTTCTTTTCATCAATGCTTGATTTTTTGGTACTATTAGTAAAGTTGAACTACAAGCAGTTGTATTATTTTCAATTACATTATCTTCTAATAATTTTTTTATATATGCATATTATTTTTTTGATAAAATGTGTTGTGTGTGTAGTAGGAAGCCCAACCACAAATAAAGACCTTTTAAGGATCAAGGTTCCATAACAACATGTGTTGTAAGGTGTTGATGGACGCAACTTTTTTTGTCTTTTATATATTTTTTGTTACAGAATGGATAACTTAGTAGTTAACCTTTCACATATAAAATATGACATAGGTATAAATATTTTTCATGATGGGATAGAGAAAAGAGGAGATAAAAAACAAATTTGTTTTAAAAAATTGCACGCACAACTAAAATGGGGTCATCTTGTGACTCACTTTCTTCCTCAATGATTAAAGCCCAGATCATGAGTTTTATGTAGGCTCATTTCTTCGAACAAGCAATAGCGTGACATCTGTAAAGTCAGTGGTACAGTTACTAGTCTTCTAGAAGAAGAATAGATAACTGACGCTACATAAAATTACCACTCTGAGACTGTTTACCGTCTTGGTTAACTTTTTTGTGTTTAGCTTTTGCTCTCAAACCCAATGTGCATGGTACGCGAATGTATGCACATTTCGTGCACTTTTTTATTTTACTGATTTCGATGTTTTTTTTAATATTTTAGTGTATATTTTAGTTTTAGTTGAAGTTTAAGAGTATTTGAGTGCTGCATAAATATTTATTTGAATTTGACATTTTTAAATCATGTCAACATGTATACAAAATATGAATAGACATTTTGGGAGAACTGTAGCATAGTGGCTGTCTTTCTCTGAAGACCTGAATGGTCTACTAGGCACGGTTGATTTTATTTCGTTAATTTTGCTTGAGTGTTCAAAGATTGTTGGGTTGCTTCTTAGGAGGTTGGGCAACGGAACCCTCGCTCAAGCGAGGGTAAGACAGGGTAAGCTCCTTTACCGTTGTACATCAATTCATACATATTCAAATCTCTCTATTTGACTTGGAGATCAAGACATTGGTAGACTTTGTATTCCCGTTATTTTTTGTTGATAAATCCCGGGATCCCAGGATTTGTAAAGCAAAAAATCCCAGGAATACAAACTCTATACATTGGACTCGCCCAACTACTGAATTTTATTGGTTTTAAAATATTTTCTCGATATTTTATATGACACCGTATACAATTTACGATAAAGAAACGTTAAGACTACATTTGCTTAAAAAATGTTTATCGGAGTAGTTATTTTATTTCCAATAGCAAAAGATGATTATAATATCATTAGATATAATAACTTATAACAAAACATAAATCAACTTAAATGGATGATTTTGTTTAAATATAGTTTTTGCTCATATGGAGTAAATTTGTTCATTTCATTCTCAGTCTCAGTTTCATTTCAGTTTTGAAAATTACGTGCCCAAACTATCAAATTTTCTGTAAAACTTCACTCTTACATACACTTTACCGTTATGCTTCAGTCATTATTTCCTATTCAATAATTTATTCTTTCGATTTTGATCCACAAATTGGTGGTTCTTGTAAGTTTAAACTCAGAATCATTTTGATTTCTCGATTTTTATCAAATACCGTTGACACATAACATCTATCTCAATAGATGACTTTGTGAAAAATACTGTCGTGACATTACTAAAGATATTCGTAGTGACGGAACGTTATAAATAACAGCGAATTCTACCATGATTCATGAAACACATTCGTTTGAAAGTAAACTCTGGAAACTGATTCTATTTTAGAACTTCTATATAAGATTATGAAGAAATACTATATCAACATATCAAAGCGATGCGGTAGATCGCTGTTCGTGAAAAAAAATAGCGATTACCACTTTTGCTTTATTTACGCTGAACCTAATAGACATAACCTCAAAAAAATGATTTGATCTAATGTTGTTTAACATATATGAACTTATGACGAGTTTTGTAACATAAAGTCACCTTTAAATTTTAATTTGAAATAGATTTTGTACAATAAACCGTATTCAAAATTAATTAAAACATAAAATTTCGAATACGATTGTTGAAAAATGAAATTTCAACAAGATTATTCAGACGAAAATTTATCATTCTAGTGACTTTTTGATTCAAGCCATCTATTGTAAGTTTAAAATGTAAATAAATGTCAATAGCTAAGACACTTTTTTTTAAACATAAAAATATAATATAATCTTTTGTAAATATGCATCATTTTATTGAAAATTACTTAAAATTACAATAAATAAAATATTCCTCATTGAAACCAAATTATTTTATTTATATCCGTGAAATATAAAATACATAGCAAATATTCTAATCCATCAATTAACATTTTTTGTTTCTCTTCATTGTACAACCCATCCAAAAGTTCAATTACATTTTTATGTTTTAATATGCGATGTAGCTGTATCTCTTTCCTTAGATTTTGTTCCACGTTTAGAATCCGACGCAATTTTCTTTTTGTCAATATCTAAAGGACATAATACAAAAATATTAGCAATTCGTACATAACCAAACAATTTAGATTTACCTTCACAGCTCTTCTGCTTAACGTTTCAGAGTCTAATACTTCCTTCACTTTTCCGTAAGATCCTTCTAATATATCCCCCATTACATATTTTCCAACCCTTAATGTGGTAAATCAATTAACACTAAGCTTACACTAGTATCTAATAGATACATCATTGAATAATACATTTTTTGTTTCCTTCATTGTACAACACATCCAAAAGTTCAATTACATTTTAATGTTTTAATATGCGATGTAGCTGTATCTCTTTCCTTACATTTTGTTCCACATTCGACGCAATTTTCTTTTTGTCAATATCTAAAGGACATAATACAAAAATATTAGCAATTCGTACATAACCAAACAATTTAGATTTACCTTCACAGCTCTTCACAGCTTAACGTTTCATAGTCTAATACTTCCTTCACTTTTCCGTAAGGTCCTTCTAATATATCCCCCATTTTACATTTTTTCTTTTTTGCTTTATATATTATATCAGCGCTATCCACTCGATTGAACATTATTGGTCCCTGGATCAATAGATAAATCCAATTTATCAATCTCCTCATCATCAAGTCATGTCACATTTTGTTGTTGACATAAATTATTACAATTATTAACAAATTTATTTTCGTATGTTATCGTATGAAAACGTTTTGTACATTTAATATACACATATCTGAATTTGACTCCATTGTAAATTTATAAAAACATATTTTACTCAATTAGAACATACATTGTTCAATTAATTTAAATTTATTTATCTAAATAAATAAATAAATAAAATATTTAATTCTTTTGTTGTTTATCTTTTTGAACAATAATAAAAATTTACAAAAAAAATTGCGAACAAATGTCAACCGGTTGATAGAAAATTTAATGTTATTGTGTTGGTATCAATGTGTTCTAAAATATGGACAATTTTTGGCTTCATACATTTTTTAGTTTCGAAAGTTTAAAATTTTTATTTCGAAAAAGACAAACGTTTTAATATATTTTTGAATATTATCAATCTAGACGGTATGTTTACCTAATATATGTTAAGACTGCATTCCAATTGATGCTAATTTTTACTAAATGTGGTAAATCAATTAACACTAAGCTTACACTAGTATCTAATAGGTACATCATTGAATAAATATCTATGGAAGAGTAACTGCAGTCTTCCCCGAATTTTTGAATAGAAGAGCTTTCGAGTTTCGAATAAAAGATCCAGTTCTTATATTTGAATGCGTGATAAATTTTTTTCAGTTCTGTACATATATTTTATTCAAATTCAGGGTAAATATAAGCCCACAAAAAATCATTTAATTTAGTCTGATTTTTGCTAAGACAAATTTTTTAAAAAGGAATGTATTTGGTTTGTATGTTGACATAAAAATACATTATAATTACATATCTTGCGGATTATTGGGTATGTTGTTTTTATAAACGCAGAAAAATTGGAAATAATTTAATCAATCGTTAAAGATGGTATACAAATAAATCGATGACAAACATTCAAATTGCTTATATCAAAATGAAATAATTACCTATTATTAATATTATTATTTATTTCATTATAATCCAAGCTCATAAAATTTATTATTTACTACAAAAAATCGTGATATCAGCTACAAAAAACATCAAAAATGTAAATTTTAGTTCGTGAAAAAGGTGCAGTTTAAAGTTTAATAGTCAAAACTGTCTGTTCAGTACAAAAAGAAGTGATATCCTGTGTCAAGTATAAACGAGTGTAAAACAAAACATTTCCAAATAATTAGGTGTTTTACATGATTTGAAATACTTACTTTGTCTCTCGGATTAGAGATTAGAATTAGAAACAACTTCAACTAACTAGGTATTAAAACAAAAGTTTCTAGCAAAAGAAAAAGTACAAAATAATATTTATTTATTTATTTATATTCGAATGCAAATATGGAATGCGATATTTATACGATCGACTGAATCGAGAGAAGTGCGGAACCATCACGAAACCTCAGGACTAACAGATTATAACTTTAATGAAATTCTGTTCAAATAACATGTTCTTAATCTACAAACTATAATCTGCAGTATAAAATACTAACTAATAAATTAGCTTGCATTTCTTTTATAGAATTTACATTTTGTATATAATATTTCTCATTAAATAAAAGTCTTAGCTATCACTGAGGTTTCGTGATGGTTCTGCACTTCTCTCGATTCAGTCGATCGTATAAATATCGCATTCCATATTTGCATTCGAATATAAATAAATAAATAAATATTATTTTGTACTTTTTCTTTTGCTAGAAACTTTTGTTTTAATACCTAGTTAGTTGAAGTTGTTTCTAATTCTAATCTCTAATCCGAGAGACAAAGTAAGTATTTCAAATCATGTAAAACACCTAATTATTTGGAAATGTTTTGTTTTACACTCGTTTCTACTTGACACAGGATATCACTTCTTTTTGTACTGAACAGATAGTTTTGACTATTAAACTTTAAACTGCACCTTTTTCACGAACTAAAATTTACATTTTTGATGTTTTTTGTAGCTAATCATTACGCTTAACCTTTTTATTCGTGGTTGAAATTACTCCCATAGATTTTTAACAAAAACATTAATCATATACCTCTTCTCTTTAATTAAAATCCCGTAACGGGCAAATTCATCATTAACCTTATGCAGGTTAATTTTGTTTTGATACTTCGGTTTTTTAATTATCTATACTAGCTTATTTATACAAAACCACCGCATAATGTTCAAACGAGTATAACTAAAATGTTTCCATTAACATAAACAATATTTTATGTATCAAAATCACCATCACAAAGCACATTAAAACTTTAAATATTAAATTCCCTGTTCCTAGCATAATTATTATTTCCAAAACGAATAAAAAATCTCATATTACTGAATGACATCGTCAAATTTAGTAACCGGAAAATTATTACAAATTTGTTTGTTACGAGGAAGCATATAAAGTCAAATAATAAAAAATTACAACTTGTTAAGGGTTAAAGGGGGTTACTTTATTGTATATTTTTTTTTGTTCATTCGTTCATATAAAAAACGTTTTAACGAATCAAAAATTGTAATGTAGTTTTTTAGTTTTAAACAAAAAAAAATGATTTTAATGTTATTTATCTTTTAAAGGGATGTTAAAAAAAGGCAAATAAATTTTTAATGGAAAAGGTGCAACATATGGTACCACATCTAATTTCAAAAGCAAAAACTAATGAAAACAAATCACATTATTGTTACGAGAGTTCTTTTGAACTACGCAAAACAACATTTTTGTTTTATATTTATATTTTGAAAGTGAACTAAATATACAGTGAAATGGTGCAAAGTTCTGCGTTAGGCTACGTGATATTAGTTGTCTGGTACAGAGTATGTCTGGATCTTTGATAATATTAAGCTCTTTTGATTAGAATTTTATATCATAACATAAAAGTGAGAAACCACTAGGCATGTTGTTATCTTGGAGATGCTGGCGGATTTTATTTCTTCAAAAAGTATCATACTATATTGGCCTATGTTTTTTTGTTATATGTGATAGGATTTAATGTTTAGTTATTCATTATTTAAACGAAAATATATTCATAAAAAAAAAAAACAAGAAATTAGCGTCTATCAACATTTTAAAACGCATTTTGTTGTGGGACCTTGGTTGGTTTAAAAAAGATTTTATATGCTGCTGTGATGTGATAAACGTTGTAATTCCTACAACACAACACATTATATTAAAAAAAATGATGGACAGCTACGCCAAAATCTAACAATATTCTTCTTGGACAGTTCATTCAAATGTTTGCTTTTGATTATGGTGAACCGCTAGTTCTTTAATTAATCGCAGGAATTGTCATATGAAACAATAAAAACATAAAGAAACTGAATAATTATACTAAGCAAAATAATTGGTAGAAACAAATTGATGGTGACGAGCTCACGTTGCACTGATTAAAATTCAAAGCTCTGATAAAAAGAGATAGTATAAGTAAACGTACTAAGAGAAAAGGAAATGATCCAGTTTAAATGTCACCACACGAACTCGTAGTCGTTGCTATTTCCAAAAGGTCTGCAGTGCAGGCTTAAGATAACTCTAAAAATTGTTCGTAAAATATATTGACAGCGAAATAATCAGAAAAGCGGTTGTCTAGCATCAAGGTAGCCTTGGCTTCTTAGCGGATCAAGTTCTGAAGATAAGACTGCTGATCATTTATTAAACTGCTGAAGATGAGGCTGTGATCATGAAAGTTCTGATAGATATAATGTCAAGGAGTCGCAGTATAAAATCCAATATAAGAGAACCAATTTCAGACCGGATTAGACTACAAGTAAGGTGGAACGTCATACTCTAGTAGAAAACAAAAAGCATCTTTCAACCCCACATGTATATGATTTTCCGCCCCAGAAGTTCTGGCCAAATATTCGAAAAATCTCAAAAAAATATTAAAAGCACAAAATGATGAAACAAGAATTGTTAATAGTTGGTAAGTCTTCCCATTCTCAGGATAAACATAATGGTTAACTACTAAAACTTAGGTTTCGCTTTTGTTCTAACGACGATTTCTTTTAACAAAACACATTCTCAACTAAGAGGTCAAGAGGTACGGTTGGCTTGGTGATAAGAAAAACTATAGCGTTAAAATATAATTAAAACACTTCAATGGAGGTGATTGATCAACCCGATTGATCACTCTGACAACCCCAAAAGTCGAAGCAACCAAGGTCATTACACACATACCATTACAATTATTACATTTAGTAAATTAAAAATGTTTTGCTCACCTCATAATTGTTCAGGATACAACTTCGCCTGCCTCTTTAATTTTATCCAATTATCATGATTAAACTATAATTATACAATCGTTAAAATCGTTAAATACAATCGTTGTATCAAAATCTTAATTGAAGGTTGATCATAAATAGAATAATTGTACAATATAGCTGCATCAAAATAATCAGACGAGCACTGATTAATTGTAAATGGAATGAATGTAAATTGAAAAAATAATCTGATTAAGTCAGCCTTCCATAAAACTTATAATCAAACTTAATAATTGAATACTGTTTAATATGAATCAAGCTTGTTTAAACAATTCTTAAAAATTGTAAGAAAATTCATTTTATATAAAATTAAGCCAAGTATTATGATAAAAGAAAATAATTACAATTAACAGACTAATTGTAAATGTTAAACTCACCGTTAATTTGTAGAAACAATAAATAAAATAAGAGCTATAAACCAGCATATAACGAAAATTATTGCCGTACTTTGTAAATTGTTTCTCTCAAAACTCCAACAAAAAAATATGAACTCAATTATATTGATAATATCACCGGCACACAAAAAAAATTAAGTAGAATGTGCATTTGACCGGACCTACCTACGGGTACGCATTTTGGTCCGCTGAATCCGAATTCGAGGTCAGTTTGACCCCTACACCCTCGAAATTTCGAGATAACTTCGAAAAACCACATTCGCCAAATTTTAACGAAAAATGCCAATTGTCGCCGAAAAAATTAAAATTTTTCATAAAAATTAAATCCAATATTAAGACTATTAAAATACATGTTTCCTGAAATTTTCATGAAAATTCGACGATTTTTCCGCCCCTTATCATAAATTTAGTAAAAAAAAAAATTTTTACTTTTCTCGAAATTTCGAGGGTGTAGGGGTCAAACTGACCTCGAATTCGGATTCAGCGGACTAAAATACGTACCCGTAGGTAGGTCCGGTCAAATGCACATTCTACTTAATTTTTTTTGTGTGCCGGTGTATTTTATCGATCGTTAGTCAATACTAAAAATTGTTTTGTTTTCATCGGCATTGATGTCGGCATTGATTTTGTGAGAGAAGTAATAACACAGTTGTAGTAGTTAATCTAAATAAGATAAATTCAGTGACTCTTGCTTGTAATACAAGAACAATAAAACGAATTTAAAACGAATAAAAATAAAACGAATTTATATACATTTGTGTAGCGTTCAAAAATTTTTCAATAAAACTATTTAAATCAGATAAATATTTGTTTATATACAAATTTAAGTAAAAACAATAAAAACATTCAAAATACATTTTTTTTCTTTTTTTGATTTCAAATGGCAACAGTTTTTGGGTTAAGCTGTCCATAATAGTACATTATGATGCAAGGACGTAAAGCTAAAGATTTTGGACGAATGTGGAGTTTGCAAATCGAGGCGTTAGCCGAGATTTGCACCCACATTAACTCCAAAATAGCTTACGTTCGTGCGTCATATACTACTTTTTATTCGCCGCAAGCAAAATATTTAAAAAAAAAATGTTTATTTTAAATCAAAATTATAAATTTGCATAAATTTTAAAATCAAAATATGTTGAAAATTCAACCTTTGACTAAATATTTGTTATTTTTTTCAAAATAATTGTATAACTATGACAACAAAAACAAACAAATATTTTAATTGGATATTGAAATTTTGAATTAAATAGGTGCTTTGATAAACATTTCGATTTTTTATACAATTTAAACATATACAAATGTTTTTTACTTTTTTGGACGTAACTATGGCCTCAAAATATATGGTTGAAAAGTGACACTTTAAGACCACAAATCACAGTATTAAAGTAACACTTTAATATATAGGCGAATAAAGAAATAGTTTTTGTACGAGTATACCGTAAAATGCAATTTTACGATTCAAAAATTCGATGTCAAGCAGGCTATTTTACTTCGGTCTAAAAGACCTAAGTATTACATTCATGAGCTCAAAGTGAAATTCTTACCCCCACTTTTTTTGACATTTCTCGACGTTTTAGGACCTACTGATTCTAAAAAAGCAAAAAAAAAAATGTATGTCTGTCTGCCGGCCGGCCGTCATTACCTACGCTGCAGGGAAAACCGCTGGAGGGATTTCAAAAATGTTTTTCTTCTAAAAATAGGTATACTCAAGGGACAGGTCTGAAAGGACGCTGTGTTCGATAACTGTACCGGAAGTGTATCAAAAAAATCATTATGTGTGTCAAAAATAGCAAATTTTCATATTTTTGGCTTAAAAAACGTTCATTTTAAGTGATTACGAGTAGGAACATTAAATTTGGAGAAATCTTGATGGTCGAAATTGGTATGTGAGATCAAAAACTAGATTATTGCATTATAAGTTTGTCAAAAAAAAGTTGTCAAGTGTGTCAAAAGAAAGATTTTTATATATTTTTTTAACCAATTTTTTGGAAAAAAAATAAGATTGTTTGTTTGAAATGAAATTTAATTATTATTATTGATAATTATGGCATTATAAGTTTGTCAAAAAAATGTTGTCAAGTGTGTCAAAAGATTTTTATTTAGTTTTTTACCTAATTTTTTGCAAAAAAACTAAAAGTGTTTGTTTGAAATGAAATTTTATTATTATTATTGAGAATTATGGCATTGTAAGTTTGTCAAAAAATGTTGTCAAGTGTGTCAAAAGAAAGGTTTTTATTTATTTTTTACCCAATTTTTTTAGAAAAAAATAAAATTAATAGTTCGTATGACATGATATTTTGTTATTATTACAGAGAATTATGGCATTATAAGTTTGTCAAAAAATAATGTCAAGTGTGTCAAAAAATGGTTTCATTTAATTTTTTAGCCAATTTTTTGGGAAAAAATGTAGCTGTTTTTATGACGTAAATGTAATTTAAAATGAAATTGGACATAGAAATTTTTGAATTTGTTATAGTTTTTGAAATATATTTGGATTTTTGAAAAAGTTTGTATTTTTGAATTTGGAATTATTTTTGCAATATTTTTAGAATTTCGGCAAAAGTTTTAATTTTTGATTTTGTAAGAATTTTTGAAATATTTTTAGAATTTTGAAAAATTTTTAATTTTTGATATTATTATAATTTTTGGAATTTTGAAAAAAGTTTCAATTTTTGATTTTGTAATAATTTTTGCAATATTTTTAGAATTTTGGAGAAAGTTTGGAGAATTTTTAAGAATTTTTGAAATATTATTGGAATTTAGAAAATATTTAAATATTTGATTTTATTCTAATATTTGGAATATTTTTGGAATTTTGAAAAAGTTTGATTTTATTTAATTTAACAATATTTTTGGAATTTTGATTATAATTTTCCGGCAACGTATTGATGTTTTGTGTTAGTTTTGTAATAAATTTTTAAACAGAGATAAAAAATACTTGTACTTTAACAAAGAGTTATGTTTGATGTACATCGCTGCCCAAAACTAAAAACCATGTCCTCATAAAAGTTTTTTGCCGAAAACTATTTCAAAATCCTTAACCCAGACCGAAGTCTTAATATCTCAGAGCTGTGAGATTTCAGCCCCTCCATATTTTTCCAATTGAAATAACAATGCGTAAAATTACTATTTTATGCCCTAAAACGTAAATATTTCAGAAAACATACATTAAAAAGTCAAAAAAAAAAATGCATTAAGACTATTTCCAAAAAACTTACATACTTATATTTACAAACATGTGTTTTGTGAAATTTTAGTTTTTGTTTGGTTTTTTAGTCATTTAATATACAATTAAAATTAAATAAATTGGTTGCGAAAAAATTTATGAAAAAAACAAAAACAAAAAATTACTTGAATTTAACGATTTCGCATAACATATATTTTACAAAACATATATGTGAACCTACTTAGCAAAACGATAGATCAAACACAACTGAAAAACAAAATTTTTTAAATAAATAAAATAAATATAGAAATTATAAAAATTGGCTGCTATAGAAATTTAGAAAAATAAATATCAAATGAAAAACTCCTTTAATCTAATTAAACAATTTTCTCAAATATATTTTAATATTATGTGTAAATATGTGTTTTATTAATTTATGCAAAAATACAGAATCTTACTCGCACAAAAAATCTTGTATGCAATTCGGGCATAAAGCATCTTTTAGGTAGATTTCAAATAAAAATCTACCTATTGTAATGTGCCTCATCTCGGAATTTGGAAAAAAATTTTGTGCCAAACGACTAAATATGATCGGATATGAGCGGAGACGAAAAAACAAAAAACAAATTTATATATATGTATATGTACATATATAAACGATATGAGATATAACGAAAACGACCGGCACTCTCACGGTCGTATTTGTTGAGGTAGATCAAAAACAAAATTCTGTATATGTGTGTTCTATTAATATATTGGATAAGTTCGTGAATCAGCAAAATCCGACATCTGGTTAAGAAACTAGAGGCTTTTTTCTAAAAAAAATTGATTTTTTAAAACCGTACCCAACGGTCGTTTGGATACCAATATTTTAAAAAACTTAACAAATTTAAAATTTTTGGAATCTTTTTTATCAATTTGTTTTCAAATAGACCTCTGCAGCTAGAGGTTCCTGAGTGAGCGGCTCCAACAAAAAAGTTTGCAAAAAAAAAATTTTTTTGAAACAACTGGCACTCTCACGGTCGCATTTGTAAAGCCAGATCAAAAACCTTTTCAAAGAATGTGTGTTTTGTTAATATCTTAAACTAGTTCGTAAATCAGCCCAATTAGACACATGGTTGAGCAACTAGAAAAAAAAAGTCTGTTTTTTAGATCCAATGACGATCCGTTTGGATATTAATATTTTTAAAAACTTCATAAATTTGGAATCTTTGAAACCTTTTTAATCAATTTCTTTCAAAAAATAGACCTCTGCAGTTGGAGGATTCTGAGTGAGCGGCTCCAAAAAAAAGGTTGTAAAACACAAAATGCGTTTGAATCAACCAGCACTGTCACGATCGCATTTGTGTAGCAAGACCAAAAATCCTTTCCTAAAAATGTGTGTTTTATTAATATCTTGGACCAGTTCGTAAATCAGACAAATCTAACACATGGTTAAGGAACTAGAGGCTTTATACTAGAAAAAGAATTGGTTTTTTAAATCCGTTATAACGGCCGTTTGGATACTAATATTTTTAAAAACTTCATAAATTTAAAATCTGTGGTAACATTTTTATCCGTTTTTTTATACATATAAACCTCTGCAGTAAGAGGGTTTTGACTTGTTGGCTTCAACAAAAAAGTTTGCAACAATCCCTAACTACAATTTCCAAAAACCTTATAACAGTCAATGAAAAAAAAAAATAAAAATATTTGAATAGAAGAAATTAATTTTTTTTTCTTAGAAATAAACTATTTTGATATTTTGCAGTAATTGCACGACATATGATATAGAGCAGGTTTGTGTCATAAATTGTCACACATATGGTCTGTGGTAGATTTGATATTTGTTTGTTGCAAAATTGAATAGATATAGTCTTGCTTATGTGTAGCTAATTTTTTTTTAATTTGTTCGATATCTGTTTGTAATTAGTTTGTTTTGTTTAAACTAATCTGATACATCAGATTTTACTGGCACACAAAACTGTCTGATCTTGGAATCTACCTATTTCTAGAGGATATACGTGCCGCTTGGACTCTTTTTGCTTTCGAGTGATTGTTGCCACTCTCAATCAAAAAATTCCTACTTTACGCCCTTAATACATAAATAGCTATTATTTTGCTTCTAAATGATTTTGTTTTATTTTCTTTTATTTATTTTACGCTTACATTTTTAAATTATTTTGTAACGCTGTAATCGTTGATTTCCATTTTAAAATTAATAGTGTAGAAATGATCAAAATTATATTTACTGATTTAAGATAAGAAATACAGACGTGAGAAACAATACAGACCGTGCAGGTTGGAAACTAATTGGAATAAGTTTTTCCTTTCGTTATCACAGTTTGAGTTTAATATCTGAATCAAAAGTGTTTACGTTTGCAAATCTCAATTCAATGATTTAACAACTTTCAACCATTTCGAGCTTGAATTGATAATTTCATCTTCTCCTTTTATAACACAATTTTAAGAATTTAACTTTTTTAATAAATTTATGACACCACAACTTCCTCCAACCCTAACAGCTACAAAATAAAAAAACCCATTTCATCCCCTTGTGTTTTTCTTTAATATTAAATCAAAACTTTTTACTGTGTTTTGTTGAAATTTCAAGTGGTGCAAAAAATAGTTAGGGCACATATATATCTACAGAAATAAAAGTATAGAGACATAAAAAAACACTGAAATAGAAGCAGTCTTTGTATATTTTGATTACGTTTAAAAATAAATTGAATTCAATGATCAGGTGAATGTTCAATTTGGACTGATGTTTTATTTCCGCTCAGTCAAAACCATGCCCCTTCTAAACTACATTATGGTTAGATTCATTACTGGATTATGGATAAAAATGTTTATAAAATCAGCGTGATCAGTGGGATTTGTCTTCGATATCCGCACGGTGATCAGTGGGATTTGTCTTCAATATGAAGAACGGTAAACGAGTTCGTAAAGTGAAAATAAGACAGGAAAAGATACGAAAATTGAATCAATCAAATTGTGATGTTAAGTCGATTAAGAAAGATACCGATTTGATTCCCGACCTGAAATTGAGATAAGATTTTGTTACGAATTTTTCGCTTTTCAAATCAATTTTTCATTAAATTTAATCGAATATACTCAGTTCTAGTGACTTGTACTTTTAAATAATTTAACACTAACGTATAAGGACACCATGAACTACAGATCTATCAATAAAACCAACACCATCATCGAAATCCAAGACATGTTGATAAATTTGCGTATATACCTGCGTTGCACTGTAGCAAAACTGACGGAACAAAACAAACTATAAGATAGCACATTAGCAAGGTCAGGAACACATACATCTTATTAAGATCTGTATAATGCTGCTGAACTGTCATAAAAAATAAAGCTATAGAAATGTTCAAAGCATATGTCAAGTCAGAACTGCTGTATCCGTGCTGTCGCCTGCAATAAGACAGCATTTACGGGTGTTCTATCATTTAATTTTTGAAATACCCACGAGTCAATGTTTTGTACGTTTTGTAATTTTAATGTTTGTAATAATGTCATACGATGATTCTACATAGTTTCTTACTACCTTCTTATGAATCATTCTATCATATAAATAAAACAATTTTATACATGAATATCCCCACATAAATATCTAAGCCATAGAAAACTTTACAATAATAAACTGTAAGAGACCATCCAATATTTAACCCATCTGTTTCCCTATTATAATTTATCGTTTGTTGTTTTAATAGAGAGGGTGGCGTACTTGTATGGTTTGTTTTATTTTTAAGACGGCCGTGATTTGTTTCTTTTAATACTTTGAAAGCTCACACCAGCTGTTTTTTAATCGGTAGTGAAGCGATGGTAGACCTTTTTTGGTATATTGTAGTTATTGTGAACATATTCTTCAGACAATTTAAATCAAGCAATAAACTGTTGCTTAGTGGTTGTTTTTCGGTAGAATTTTTATAAGTTTATCTTCTAAATAGTATATTGCGTAAAAGTTTTTATGGTGGCTTAGTGGAAAAGATTTTTTTTCATTCAAAGAAATTGAAGTTTGAGAGAGTGAAACGAAATTCTGAAGCCATCCTATTTCTTTGAGAGAGAACTGGATGTCCTGGAAAAACGAATCTTTATTTTTGTCCCTCTGGTTGAAAATCCGGACCTGCTCATCCCGTGGCTGGAATTTCAGGGTAAAGGTGGTCGTGGGTTTGACCGGATACCACAGGGTCCTAGAAGAGCAGATATTATCTGAATCTAAACATGATAGGGCTCGAAATTAATACCTAATCACTGAACCGAAGTCATCCTCTCTTTACATTCTTAAAAGTTAGTGCGACATCGGGCCTTTATGCCTTTAATTGTTACAGAGGGTAACATATATCTATTATCTGACGCAATTTTGTTTTAAATTAAAAGTAATATAATTAACTTAAACGACTCACCTATTCCTGCGAGGAAGTTCCAATTCCAGAAAAATTTTACTAAGCAAACAAACTCGACTGCAGTTACTCTGAAAAAAAACAACACTTTGTTGTTGTGCTAGGCATTATATGCATATAATATTCAACTTTTTATTAATATTAATTTTTATAAATTATAATTATTGAGATTTGTTAAATAAGCTAAATATCTTCTTCCTTTTTTTTGATCACACACAATTACACCTAATTACTATATTCTTATAAAAATAATCACTAAGTAATCCTTGATTCTAAGAAATAAATCTTCAAATAAGATAAAACTTTTAGGTTTTCACTATATTTTTATATATCTTCAATGATCGCTATATCTTTTGATAAATCACCTAAATTTACTATATTTTTATAAAAAAAATCACTAAGTAATCATTGATTATTTTTTTTATAAATCACTAAATTATCGAAAAAAAACACAACCGAAATTAAAAATAAGAACCAAAAAAACGAATCTACTTTAAACTAACTATATAAAGTATAAACCGTCTCGCTTCAAAACCAAAACACAAGTCCCAAACCAAAACAATCGCACCAAAGTTTACACCTCGGTGTTATCCGAGTCCTTGTAATAATAACGATAAAAAACAACAAAAATAATTGTGATTCCAGAAATCCACTAAAACTATGGAAATGGTTAAAATTTCCCACAGTTAAAAAAGAGAATTTAACAAGTTTCAAAAAAAATATAGAAATTAACAAAAAAAATATCACAACTGATATTTAATGTTGATATGAACAATAAAGAAATTGGAGAATTTTTAGAACACCATTTAAATTTAAATTAATTTAACAAAAATGTTTTGCAAGATTGTAAAACTGAAATATGATTGTAATTTAAATTAATGGCATTTTGCATTATTAGCAAAACTGAAACTTCGTTTTGAGAGATGGGTTAATGTCATGAGACATAAAAATAGAGTGGATTCAAATCTGGAATCGGGCTCCTTGTGACGGAGGAAAGTAAAAGTAAAGAAATGAGCATGAAAAGGTTGTATTTAGGATCTCATTCATCACAAGAGAATTCCAAATAAATAAAAATGCAATTTCGTTCCACAAAATAATGGAATTATAAATTTGATTTCTATAAATTTCCAAAAGATTATTATAACTTGTAAGAGAATAGAAAGGCAAATGTTTGAGGCTTTATATGTGAAACAATAACTTATTACAGCAGACCTCTCATACTAAGTGAGTGTTCGAATTAATCTATTATCGCTTAGATTAATTTTTGAGCAAACTAGTTCTTGAATTAGTAAAAAAGACAAAAATCAATTTTTGAAATTGAAACACAAACTTTAAATTTCCCTTGAAATTTAGTGAAACAAAATTTAATAAACTATAAAAAAATGTGCCATCGATCTAAAATCCTATCACAATAAAGTTCGTAGCCAAAATATTATTAAATTTATTTAATTTGATAATAATAAATTAATATTTTGCAAGCACAAACAATAAACAAGAAAATTAAGTAAATTATAGGAAACGTTCTATTTTCTCTATCATGAGTGGTTTTCCTTATGATAACATAATTTTGATTGCTTTTCGTTTATGATGACTAATTAATAATATGTTTCATGCAGCTTCTTTGTTTTCTGATTTGTAAAAAACTTTCAATTGATAAAACAATATTTCTGAAGCATTATGTAGATGCAGAAAAGAAAGATACACAAAACCATCTTCTTTTGATTTTTATCCTCGATGAGTGACGCAAAATGTTAACACAAGATGGTGCCTCTCTGTATCATAACCTTATTCAGAATAAAAAGTTGGAACAAGTTATTAATTAACCTTTTGAAGGTGGCAGTGAACGTGCAGGACAGGACTAACTTTAAATGAACACTCCAATCATAAAAATAAAATTATCCTACGAGTGGTAGTTTTGCTTCCATGGTATTTTTTTAGACAAAAGCATTATTTGTTATTAGTAACCCACGTAGGAAAAATTGGTTCCTACATCCTATTGTTTTTGAAGCGTCACATTAACGTCAACATAAACTTTTGAATTTTGGTAATAGTTTTTGCTAAGTATAATTTTTTTCTATGTAAGCACTTTTAAAAAATAACATTAAATTACAATTCTGTTAGGAAACTGGGATGGTGAACAAGTATCTTCAATTCATATATGTTTAAAAAATAAACGCCGTTCATCAACACCTCAGAACGCATATTGTTGTGAGAGCTAGGTCTTATTTGTATATATACACAAACACATATTGCAATTCCTATTGTTGGCTGTCTTGTTTTTTCAATTTCGACTTGTTATGGTTGATATGCAGGCATAACTTGACTTGAAACCGAACAGGTCTCGTTCTATAGGTAAAATTACCTCAATTGCTCACAAGTTACAACTACTAGTAGCTTTATACATAAATAAAGCCAACTATAAGTTCTTGGTTAAGACTTTAATATTCTAATAAATCCTCGCCTAAACACAGCCCACTTGCATTATCTGTTGGTTGTTTTGACTTTTTTTCTTACAACATTTACTTTCACACAAATATGAAAATTCCAAAAAACGTAATTCCTTCTATTATTGTGATGAAGCCGATAAATCCTTAAATTACGGTTTTTATAAATGGTTTGTTGCTCTATTTTAATTTGGTAGTAAATATAAACATTGAAAAAGAAATAAAATGTAGGAAAGAGAAATTTTGCAGTTGTGCTATATATATTGCAGTTGTGCTATATATATATTTTATTTATATATATATATATATATATATATATATATATATATATATATATATATATATATATATATATATACATATATATATATATATATATATATATATATATATATATATATATATATATATATATATATATATATATATATATATATATATATATATATGTATATATATATATATATATATATATATATATATATATATATATATATATATATATATATATATATATATATATATACATATATATATATATATATATATATATATATATATATATATATATATATATATATATATATATATATATATATATATATATATATATATATATATATATATATATATATATATATATATATATATATATATAAATTATATATATATATATATATATATATATATATATATATATATATATATATATATATATATATATATATATATCTTATATATATAAAAATCACGTGTCACGATGTTTGTCCGCGATAAACTCCGCAACAACCTAACCAATCTTAATAAAATTGTGTTCAGTGTGTGTATAATGGTCCAACTTGAGAGATAGGATAGTTTTTATTTTGATTAAACGCCTAAATATTTTTTAATTACCAATTAAATGTTAAATATGGATAGTTCATAAGCAAACTTTCAGATGGCGGCGTAAATTAATTAATTTACTGTCAAACCTGCTTTATCGACTTTTCAATCATCCATGTAGGGCCCATATAGACTATCATATGTTATTGAGCGATTATTTTGTTCCGGTATTTGCTGTAATGGCACTGCAAAAGGGGGAAAAGAAACGAAATTTAATAAAATTTATATAGCATGGTATCTTCGAATATTCAGAGACGTTGATCTATATTGGTTAACACTAAACATGCCTAACATTGAATAAAAAAAAAAAAAAATATGGGATTTCATACAAAACACAACTTGAATAATTTTAAAATTATCTATGAAATTTCTCATTTTGCTACAATTAAATAATTCAAATTTCTTTTGGCGCTGCAAAAGGGGGAAAAGAGAATAAATTCAATAAAATTTATATGGGATTTCATTCAAAACACAACTTGAATAATTTTAAAAATTATCTATGAAATTTCTCATTTTACTACAATTAAATAATTTAAGTTTCTTTATGTACTATTACTGACAATTACTGACAATATTGAGCATCTTATATATATATATAAAAATCACGTGTCACGATGTTTATCCGCGATAAACTCCGCAACAACGTAACCAATCTTAATAAAATTGTGTTCAGTGTGTGTATAATGGTCCAACTTGAGAGATAGGATAGTTTTTATTTTGATTAAATTCCTAAATATTTTTTAATCGCGAATTAAATGTTCAATACGGATGGTTCATAAGCCTACTTTCAGATGGCAGCGTAAATCAATTTATTCAATTCATAGTAAACTTCAACATCTGTGTAAAGCCGTGCATTCACATACAACAGAAACAGAAACCGAAACTGAAACTGAAAATTTTCAGTTTCTGTTTCTGTTTCTAATTTGGTTGACGGTGGTGAATAACATCAGAAACGGAAACCGAATTTTGTTTGAGTTTGTGAATTTGTTATCCATTATGAATAATAAAATTGAAGAATAACAAAAACAAATAATTTGTTTTTATTAAACCTATTTATTAAATTCAAAATTCAAAGCTTTTGTTATCACAATTCAACATAATAATTAATATTATGTGACAGTTTCTGGTCATGTGACAGTTTCGGTACTGAAACAATTCAATTTTGATTGTTTCCGTTTCAGACAAAACAGACGAATTTTCCGTTTCTGTTTCTGTTTCTAAATTCGGTTTCTGTTTCAGTTGCTGTCAAATTTGTATGAAATTCGGTTTCTGTTTCTGTTTCCGTTGTATGTGAATGCCTGGTTTAGGGCCATTATTAGACTATCAAATATGTTTTAGTAAAGAAAGTTTTGTTTTATGTGATAATAAACGAAAAGCGTATTATGCTAAGTCAAAACCTTTCTTTATTAATCATAGAAGTGTTAGAATGTATCGAAACCTGTAAAAAAAATTAATGTATTGGTTCTTATAAAGTTCGAATAAAAATAATGTGGTTTTGTTTCTTTTCACTTTTCTAAATCAATTTATAAATTAGGATCTGAAAAGAACAAAAAACAAAAATTGATGTGAAATATGGTTTTATTAGTGATATTAAATGGCGGTTGTCTACTTATAAATTTGAAAAATT
>CAVNZG010001349.1:0-93825 GCA_963693315.1 Diogma glabrata
AATCGAAAAAAATTGAATTTCCTCGACTACAGCGCCATCTATCATGAATCGAACAAAATTTTTTAGTCAAATCGTACGTACTTTTGGCCGTAAAATCTGTATCTGCAATAAAAAATTGGGATTCCTATTTTAGATTCAAAGCTGCCCCCGCCCACCTCTAAAGAGGAGGGGTGGGGGACTATTTTTTTGCACTAATATGCTTCCCCGCGGAATGATTAAATTTTGAATATGGACATTTTTTCCGTAGAGTGCTTATTTTTCGAGATATTTGAAAGTTTCAGGTTAAAAAAATCACCCGGTATATACAGGGTGATTTTTTTAACCTGAAACTTTCAAATATCTCGAAAACTAAGCACTCTACGGAAAAAATAACTATATTCAAAATTTAATCATTCTGCGATGGAAACACATTAGTGCAAAAAAAGTCCCCCCCCCTCTTTGTAAGTGGGCGGGGGTAACTTTGAATCTAAAATAGGAACTCCAATTTTTTATTGCAGATACGGATTCTATGGCTAAAAGTACGTACGATTTGACTAAAAAAATTTGTTCGATTCATGATAGATGGCGCTTCAATCGACGAAATTCAATTTTTTGATTTCTTTTACTAAGAAAATATGCCTCCGATTTTTTAATGCGTTTGAAATAAAAAATATCACGTTTTCATTGCAAAAACACAAAATAAACGACAAAAAAAAAATATTTCGAAAACAAAAATACCTTTTTCGTTAGGCTGTTTATATTAACTTCAGAATGGAATATTTAACTGTACAAGAGAAAATTGAAATGGTTCTGGTTTATGGAGAAGCTGGCAGGAGTCTTGATAATGCTGTTACTCTTTACGCTCAACGTTTTCGGATAGGATTGGGTCACGTGCTTCATTTTGCTGTACTGTCAAACAATTTACTACTGATGGAAGTGTTCAACCGAAAAAAAGGACCCGTCAAACAACAGTCACTGAGGAAAATAATGAAATTGCTGTATTGGCTGCAGTGGCTCATAATCCTTATAATAGTACAAGAGAAATAGCTCGCGATTCCCGATTGTCTCAAACCAGTGTTTGGAAAATTTTAAAACGTCACAAGTATCATCCGTATCATGTGTTTTTCCACCAAGATCTTCATGGCGCTGATTTGCAAAATCGGATAAATTTTTGTCAGTGGGCACGTGAACAAATATAACAAAATCCCAATTTTTTTCGTTACGTACTATTTTCCGACGAGTCATCTTTTACAAACCATGGAACGGTTAAACTACACAACATGCATTATTGGAGTGCTACAAATCCGCACTGGCTTCGCCAAGTTGAACATCAGCGGGACTGTCAACGTGTGGTGTGGAATAATTGGCAACAAACTCATAAGCCCACACATTATTGAAGGCAACTTGAATAGTCAGATGTACCGAGACGTTTTGGAAAATGAACTGCCAGCATTACTTGGAGATTTGAGCTTAGAAGTACGACAGAACATGTGGTTTCAACATGATGGTTGTCCAGCACACTATTCGATGGTAGCACGTGAAGTATTAGATCGTGATTTCAATGGTCGCTGGATCGGGAGAGCAGGTCCGGTAAATTGGCCTGCCAGATCACCAGATCTCAAAGAGAAAGTTTACAAACAAGAACCAACAACACGTGAGAATATGATTGGGCGAATCAATAATGCTTGTGGTGCTGCAATTCAAGCAGACACACTTCTCAGTTGTGTACATTCATTTGAAGAGCGGATTAATAAGTGCATTGAAGTCAAAGGCCATCATTTTGAACACTTATTTTAAGCTAAAATTTGTTTATTCAATATTCACCAGCCATTTACATTAATAAACTTTTACAATGAAAACGTAATATTTTTTATTTCAAACGCATTAAAAAATCGGAGGCATATGTTCTTAGTAAAAGAAATCGATAAAAATTGAATTTCCTCGATTACAGCGCCATCTATCATGAATCGAACAAAATTTTTTAGTCAAATCGTACGTACTTTTAGCCATAGAATCCGTATCTGCAATAAAAAATTGGGGTTCCTATTTTCGGTTCAAAGTTACCCCCGCCCACCTACAAGGAGGAGGGGTGGGGGACTATTTTTTTGCACTAATGTCTTTTCCCCGCGGAATGATTAAATTTTGAATATGGTTATTTTTTCCGTAGAGTGCTTAGTTTTCGAGATATTTGAAAGTTTCAGATTAAAACAATCACCCTGTATATATATATATATACATATATATATATATATATATATATATATATATATATATATATATATATATATATATATATATATATACATATATATATATATATATATATATATATATATATATATATATATATATATATATATATATATATATATATATATATATATATATATATATATATATATATATGTATATATATATATATATATATATATATATATATATATATATATATATATATATATATATATATATATATATATATATATATATATATATATATTTCTAAATTTTTTTTTCATTTTGATTTTCCGTCTCCGCTTATCATTTATAGTCGATTGGCACCAACATTTTCCGAAATTCGGAGATGAAACACGTTGCAATAGGTAGATTTTTATATGAAATCTACCTAAAAATTGACAAATCAACAAAAACTGATCCCTCCATGTGGGAATTAAAAAATTTAGGAAAATTCAAAATAATTCAAAAATTCAATTTAATATAAAAATATTTTCAAATCTGCTACCATGGCTCTCGAGATCGTTAACTGAGAGGTGGCCTAATATATCTTTTGAATAGTACAGAATACAACCATGTAATTAATTGAGCTAAAACCTGACCAGTATAAGAACAACCATAGTTGCTTTTTTGCCGAAAGTATTCGATGTGATAAGCTAGTTTTTTGCATTGTTCCAGTAGTGCTCCGGATATATTCAAGTCTGGTGGTACAGCTACCCCAGACACTATCAAATGTTCTTTGATTTTTCTTCAAACTTAAAGTACTTAGGCAACGATTGTCGAAATGCGAGATGCGCTCACCATTCATGACAGATGAAATCACTCTAAAGCAGTAACAAAGTATCTTAGTTTGGAAACGGCGTTTGACTAGACACGATTTTCATGTCGCTAGAACAAAAATCTAGTGTAAAAATCTAGTAACTGTTACTTTACTTTTATCTTTCCTTGCCTCTCAAAAGAATACAACCAAACCTAATGATTTATATAAAATAGTAAGGACCACTTCTTAAAAAGATGGATATAGGACCACTTCTTCAAAAATTATACAAATCAAAGTAAATATTTTTAAAAATCAAAAAAATCCGATTCAAATCAAAAAAACTGATTTAAATCAAATAAATCCGATTTTTACGGCCTATTCTTTAAAGCCTACGCAAGTAGGCTTTTTCAGCTTTGAAATTTGTATTGTCACCACAAACAGCAAATTTAAAAGAAGAAAATTTAAAAAATATTATGATTATTAAATTATATGAGAATTTTTCTGAAAAATAAATAAAGTTTTTTGACAAATAAATAAAGTATAGTATATTGTATAATTAACACTGTTTGCCGTTGCATTATGTTTTTTTTTTTTTTTTATTCAAAGTTAGGCATGTTTAGTGTTAATTATAATAAATTATAAATTAACGTCTCTGAATATCCGAAGATAGGTAAAATCGATTTGATCTCTTCAGAAGCTCGTTCATCCATAATATATTTATAAAATATAGTCAAATCAGCAACATTTCTTCTGTGCTGCAAGGAATCAAGACCGTTAGTAAGACTTGGGTTACCAATGAGTTTAATAGCTCTACGCTGTACAGAATCAAGGCAGTTGAGACTACTCAAGTAAGCCCATATGTGAGAACAGTATTCCATGCAGGGACGTATAAAAGATTTATAAACTAAAAGAAGTTGTTCGCTATCGAAAAACTTACGACATCGCCCCAAAAAACCTAACTTTTGAACAGCATTCTTAGCCAGATTAAAAATATGAGAATTCCACTTCATATTATTTTCAATCTCAACTCCTAGAAGTCTGACAGACTCATTCTCTAAAAGATTTTTGGGGCCAAACGTTAATGGAAAAAGATTGGGTGTCGTTATCCTAGAAAAATGACAAACCTGTGTTTTGCTTGTATTGAATTCAACACTGTTAGCAATACCCCAATCTATAATTGTTTTAAGATCACTGTTAAGGGAATCTATCAATTTTGACCTACACTCACTAAGCGCTAAGGGTGTATATAATTTAGGTGCTTCATGAGACGCATGAAGCGTGCTATCATCAGCAAAACTATGTATAGGATGAACCGTTGAGTCCAACAAATCATTAATATAGATAAGAAAAAGAGTTGGTGACAAAGCGGAACCCTGAGGAACTCCTGCATTAGTTGAAAAAGTATTCGATGATACACCGTCAACATTGACCCGAAATTTTCGATCAGATATAAAGCTCTGTGTCCAAGATATAAGCTGCTTGTCTAAACCATAGGATCTCAATTTGCATATTAGGTTGTTATGCCAAACTTTGTCAAATGCCTTGGAAATATCAAGAGCAACACCGAATGTTTCTCCAAAGTTTTCAAGCGACTTGTTCTAGATATGAGTGACAAAAGACAGCAAATCTCCCGTCGCTCTTCCTTCTCGAAATCCATATTGTCTCTCATTAATTAATTTGGAAGACTCTAAGAAGCTCATTAAATTAAAATTGACATATTTCTCAAAAATTTTAGCAACTACCGATAAAATTGAAATGGGTCTGTAATTCGTAGGATCAGTCTTACTGCCCTTTTTTGAAACTGGCTGTACACTAGCCATTTTCCAAATTTCAGGAAAAATTCCTTTCGTATATGACAAATAGAAGATTTTAGTGAGGATTGGTGCTAGCTCCCTAGCAAATGTTTTAAGTATAATCGGAGGAATAAAATCAGGGCCTGTTGCCTTGTTAGTATTGATTTTCAAAAGCATTTTTCAAACAATGTTTTTCCGAAAAATTATCCGCCTCATTTTATAAGAAACTTTAGAAATAGGTTTAGGCTGGAAATTAGGTTCTTTTAAAGTAGAATTTAAAGAGAAATAATGCCCAAGCAAATTAGCTTTCTCTTTTGGATCAATGATAGGGACATCTCTATTAACAAGAGGCGGTAGGGAAGATTTACAAAAGTTGCTTTGGACAACCTTTGCGGCTTTATAGAAATTGCGTGAACCAGTCGGATTTTCTGCGAATTTAGATGCTTTTTTCCTATTAAATAGATGTTTCTCTTCATCTATTAACTTACGACATAAATTTCTCTCTTTACGGTACTGTCTAAGGTTTTCATCGGTTTTGTTTTGATTAAATTTTCGAAAAGCTTTTTTTTTAACTTTTATAGCTTTTTTGCATTTACTAGAAAACCATAGATCAGTTTTTGGAATGATCAATTTATTAGGAATAAATCTGTGCATACCATCAATTACAGTTTCAGAAAAATTTGATGCAGCTATGTCTGGGTCTTGGCCGGTAAGGCAATAGCGTTTCCAAGGAAAACATCTAAAAAAACTTTTAAGTCCTTGCCAATCCGCAGCTTTGTAATCCCAAACATTGCGAGGATTCGCTTTAAATTGTTTTGGAATTTGTATATTTAGTTGTGTGGAGATCAAATTATGATCTGAACCACCCAATGGTTCTGATATTTTAAATTGAACCAGATATGGACCATTTGTCAAAAATAAATCAAGTAAATTACTACTTTGACCAGGAATGTCAGGAACTCTGGTTGGCAGGTCTATTATTTGAGTAAAATTGTGATAAAGAGCAAACAACTCAGCCTGTCTACCAACCTCGTCAGTTTTAGAGCTGTATGTAAGCCATTCTTTATTGTGGACATTAAAATCTCCAAGAACTATAAACTTTGCATTAGGATACTCAACCAACCTATCTATCTTCTCAGATAAGTCATGAAATAAATTAGAGTTCTTAGGTGAATTAGGTGAACGGTAAAGTCCAAAGACAAACAGCGTTTGACTTGAGCAACTAATTTTTAGTGACACCATATTGTGAAATTTTGCATTTAATTCAAATTTATTTAATCTCACATATGGTATAGTATCCCTAATATAAGCACAAACTCCATGCTTAATGTAGAAAGAGGATTCAAGTTCATAATTGGGACAAAGGTATCTGTTTTTATCTAAGGTCACAGCACGCGCACTGATAATCGTTTCCGTTAAAAACAAAATATCAGGTTTCATAGTTTCAAGAAAAAGATGGACTGAATTAAGGTTTATATTCAATCCTCTTATGTTCGAATAGTTGATAGATAATTTTGCCATTTTAATTCATAGAGAAATATCAATGAAAAACATACATACGAAAACCACAGTAATGCGAAAACAAACAAACTAAAATTGAAATTGAAATTGACTACTTCAACAGCTGGACAACCTGAATCTAAGTCTAGGTTCACTGTTAAAATCGACAATTAAAATTATGAAATTGTAAACAAAATATTATTTTAGAAACATCAAAACAAGATGTAACTCAAAGACAGGAAACTATACATAAAGTGTACTTAAAACCTGTTATTGAGTCAACAAGATCACAAGAAAACTAACAACGAAACTAATAAAATAACTACAATTCAACATAAGTCAACAATAAACAATTATTGACCCTTACCGTCCACGAATATTTCGAATTGTTTATTATATTATGTTTACAATAAACAATTCCAATTTAACAGATTATGTACAATAATTGTACACTAAATTGTTAATATATAAATAAAAACTAAATATTATATTAAAACGCTTGTTTTTTTTTCTCCTTTTTGAATAAATATATATAAATATCCTTGGCAATAACTGGATCCCAGATCCAATTATAATATAA
Source organism: Diogma glabrata (assembly GCA_963693315.1). Classification (NCBI taxonomy): domain Eukaryota; kingdom Metazoa; phylum Arthropoda; class Insecta; order Diptera; family Cylindrotomidae; genus Diogma; species Diogma glabrata. The sequence continues at coordinate 6,848 of CAVNZG010001349.1, forward strand.
CTTCACAAAAACTCAACTAAAAGTCAAGACCAAAGAAAAACTTGTAACTATGACTAAGTTTCCAGTCAAGACTATCAATCGAAAACAACAATTCAACAATGGAAGGTAAACAATCAATAAAACGCAAAAATTGATAAACACATCAAAATGATTGAAACCTAAAAGTTAAATTAAAATTCAAATAAAATATAACTTAACTTAAACAACTTCTTAAAATGTTCTTAAAACAATTCCTTATTTTGAAATTTCCTACTTGAAATTTTCCTCTGGTGTGTTTTAGCTTCTTTATTTTGTAAATATAAGCACTTTAATTCTGGTTGATTTTCTAATCCAGAAATCTCAAAAATTGCATTACTTTCCAGCTATAAACACTTTATTCCAGTATACTCTTCAAGACCTTCAATTTTAAATAAACAATTTTTTTATGTAAAATTTCTTACCTAAAACAAGATAAAAAGATAATTAAATTAAAGGAAAATTGAGTTAATTTACTGTTAAAATAAAATAAAATTATTATAAAAGTAAATAAAAGTAATATATATCGAAAAAGAAATTAAATTTTTATTTATATTTAAAAATTGACTCGAAAAAAAACAACGTCTATATTCTACGGTTGCTTTGTTATTTGTTATATGTTGTAGTATATTGTCTTTTTTTCTAAATTTTGAACCCAAATCCTGAACCGAACCTATTGAGTTTTTTATAGATTATATTCACAGGTTTAGATAATAAAAGATATTTCTTTATTTTATTTAAATCATGTCCACTTTATTTCAAGTTAAAAACGGAAGTAGTTATATATAATATACATGAGTAACAAATGTCAAAAATAAGAAAAAAAAATCGTACTCTTCACTTTGTAAACACTCTGAGTGAACTTGGAACCCGAAAATATGGAAAAAAAAAGAAAAATATTTTTGGAAACTACAAACGATCTATAAACTACTACAAAATACTACAAACGTAATCCAAGTATACAAGATTATTCGAAATCGTTTACAGTTTTTTGTAGTAATGATAAATCTTTTTGGAAGTCTTTTTATACTCAAAAAATAAAAAAATGACAGTTAAGCAAAAAGTTAAAGTATTTTTTTGATCTCAGAAACTACATATTTTTTTTTTTTTTTTTTTTTTTTTTTTTTTAATAAAATGTGATGTGTAGTAGGCATTATAATATGTGTCACAACAACACATAAAAACCTTTTAAGACCAAGGTCCCACAACAACATGCGTTCTAAGGATGTTAATGGACGCATATCTGTTTTTTTTGTTTTTTTTAATATTTTTTTGTTGAATAATGGATAACTAAACCATAAATCCCATCACATATAAAATATGACATAGGCCAATATTTCGTGATAGGATAGGGAAAATAAAAATAAAATAAGAGATAAAAAGTAAATTTGTTTTAGAAATTTGCAGGAATAAAACTAAAATTGGTTTGCCAATAGTCCAGCTAATGGCATAATCCCTGATTATGGGACGCAGTATATTTTTCAATGATTAAAGCTCAGATATGTAGTTATATGAAGGCTCGTTTCTTCGAGCAAGCTACAGCGTTCCAGCATCAAGGAATACTCATTAGCCAAGATTGAGAGTGCTACCGTTGACTGAATACAGTTCATCCGCCAGCACCCCTAAAATATCACCTTGGCTAGTGATATCTCACTGCTATTGCCAGTGGTATGTGATATCTCACGTTAACTCATATGCCAATAGCAGGAACTGGAGTACGCGGGGTTGTCACACCCGTGGATCCACTACGTTGGATCCGCCGTGCATCCTCACCCGTGGATCCACCACTACTACGATCCACTACGTTGATTATTGTAGTAAATTTTTTTTCTTTGTAGCTGTTCAAATTTTGGCTTAAATTTAGATTTTTGGCTTATATGTAAATTGTGTGGCTACAAAAAAAAATTCTAAAAATATTTATCAGTACTACAAAAAACTATAAACGATTTCGAATAATCTTGTATACATGGATTATGAAAATTATGATTGTGTGTAGGCGATTCACCTGTTTTAAGGATTTGAGTGATTTTTATTACAACTACAAACAAAAAAATTTTACTACAAACATCTAAATCGTTTGTAGTTTCTGAGATCAAAAGAATATTTCATCTTTGTGCTCAACTGTACATATTTATATATTTGAGTGAAAAAAATATTTCCAAAAATATTTATCATTAGTTCAAAATACTACAAACGATTTCGAACCATTGAATAAATATATAAGGAAGAAAAATTACGTGTGGCTACACGAGTATTTTTTGAAGTATGTCTTTTGTATATGACATATGACACATTTCGTTTTGTATTTTAAAATAAAATCATAGTTTTATTTTAAGATATTACTTCGGTCTGAAAGACCTAAGTATTACATTCATGAGCTAAAAGTGAAATTCTTACCCCCACTTTATTTGGCATTTCTTGACGTTTTAGGACCTACTGATTCTAAAAAAAGCAAAACAAAAATATATGTCTGTCTGCCCGCCGGCCGGCGGTCACAACCTACGAAATCTAGAAAACCGCTGGACGGATTTGAAAAATTTTCAATTCTAAAAATAGGTTTACTCAATGGAAAGAGTCGAAAGGACGATGTGTTCGATAACTGTACCAGAAGTGTGTCAAAAAATCGTCAAGTGTTACAAAACAAGGAAATTTGCATAGTTTTGGCTTAAAAAACATTCATTTTAAGTGATTACGAGTAGGAACATTGAATTTGGAGAAATCTTGATGGTCGGGATTGATGTGTGAGGCCAAAATCTAGATTATTGCATTATAAGTTTGTCAAAAAAATGTTGTCAAGTGTGTCAAAAGAAAGATTTTTATTTATTAATTTACCCAATTTTTTGGAAAAAAATAAAATTAATTATTTGTATGACATGAAATTTTGTTATTATTATAGAGAACTATGGCATTATAAGTTTGTCAAAAAAATAATGTCAAGTGTGTCAAAAAATGATTTCATTTATTTTTTCAGTCAATTTTTTGAATAAAAAATGTAGCTGTTTTTATAACGTAAATGTAATTGAAAATGAAATTGGACATGGAAATTTTTGAATTTGGTATAGTTTTTGAAATATTTTTGGAATTTTGAAAAAAGTTTCAATATTTGATTTTGTAATAATTTTTGCAATATTTTTAGAATTTGGAAAAAGTTTTAATTTTGTAATAATTTTCGGAATATTTTTAGAATTTTGAAAAATTTTAAACTTTTGATTTTATTATAATTTTTGGAATTTTGAAAAAAGTTTCAATTTTTGATTTTGTAATAATTTTTGGAATATTTTTAGAATATTGAAAAGTTTTAAATTTTTGATTTTATTATAATTTTTATAATTTTGGAAAAAGTTTCAATTTTTGATATTGTTATAATTTATGCAATATTTTTAGAGTTTTTAAAAAACGTTTTAATTTTTGATTTTGTAATAATTTTTGAAATATTTTTAGAATTTTGTTTGAAAAAAGTTTTTGATTTTATTTAATTTTTACAATATTTTTGGAATTTTGAAAGAAATATGAATTTGTGATTTTGAAATATTTTCCCGAAACGCTAAATGGAGAGGTTTTGAGTAGTTTGCTGATTGTATAATCTTTTCACTAAATTATGTTTATTTATGATCTGTTATAATTTTCTGACAACATATTGATTTTTCGTGTTAGTTTTGTAATACATATCTAAACAGAGATAAAAAATACATGCACTTTAACAAAGGGGTTTGTTTGATATACATCGCTGCCCAAAACTAAAAACCATGTCCTCATAAAAGTTTTTTGCCGAAAACTATATCAAAATCGTTAACCCAGACCGAAGTCTTGATATCTCAGAGCTGAGATTTCAGTCCCTCCACATTTTTACTTTAAGATATTCAAATTAAACTAAATTTATAATAATTAAATTTTAAATGAATGTTTTACAAAACAATAATTTGTATTTGTGTAGTAATTTCATAAAAATAAAGGATTGCATTAAAATATGTAGAAATAATCTTAAATACAATGAAATTTGTTCATCGAATTTGATATCAAAGATTATAATATTTTTACTAATACTAATACTACGCATAAAAAGTGTTTAGAACGATGTTTTAACAAAAATATAAAGTATTTGCTTTACAATAACTGTTATTTTCTAGTTTAATTTTATATTTTATTACCCTACATAATAGGTATTTATTTATCTAGAACGAAAAGTGAAACTTTAAAGTACGAGCTAGTTGTTTACGAAATTACTAGTGAGTACCTTTAAAAACACTTTTCGTTTGAGGTAAATACAAAATTTTATTTCATACTGGAAATTTATTAAAATAAAAAGGAATAAGTTTTAAATTTTGCTCAAAAAGTTGAACATTAACGTCCTAGGACCTTATAAAATTTTATAAAGTCCTAGGACGTTAAAGTTCAACGTTTATGGTAGAAAAAGTTAAATTTTAGTTGCCTAGGACTTTATAAAATTTTATAAAGTCCTAGGGCAAATAAAGTTCAACTTTTTGCACCATAAATAATCCGAAAAATGTCGTTTTAGATATCAGTATGAAATAAATGTAATTTTTAAAATCCATCGTTGTCAAAACATATGTCAAATGCTGCTGTTCCAGCAGAATGTAAAGTGTTCTTAAAGTACATAATTCAATACTATTAAAATTTGTGTTATACAATTAAAAATATTTATTATTTGGAAATATAAGGAAATATTTTATTCAAACATATGTATTAGGCTTTTAAATTTTATAAGTAACATATTTTATTATTTCTGGATGGTTTTTTTTTGTGAACGATTATTTCTTTTATTTGTTTTGAAAATATACATAAATATGCAAATTGTAAGCAGCACCATCCAGCTGGAATGCAAATACTATCAAAAATTAGATGCTCCACTCAAAAAGTCTAATTACTCTTCCTTAGATATTTATTTAATGTTTCGAACAATCTTGTATACTTGGATTATCACCGTGTGTAGGGGAGGGGATTCACATGTTTTGATGATTTGAGTGATATTTATTACATTACATTTATTACATCTACGTCGTTCGTAGTTTCCAAAAATATGTTTCTTTTTTTTCCCTTATGTTCGGGTTCCAAGTTCGCAGAGCTTCTTAAATGTATTTTTCTAATGTGGTGAGCTATAATGCTTTTGAACAAATTTGGACAAAGGAAGAGGAGGAGAGAGAATGCTGCCGATTAACTGTTTATTTAAACGCCTAAGTCTTGTCATTTGATATTGACAGTTTTCCAGTTTTGACCGCTTTCCACGTTTAAAGCTTTTGGTTAAAATTGGACAACAAAACAAAATCTAGTGGATTTTGTGAAATGAAACTTCAACAAAATTTAGTCATTATATTCAATTTGGTTGCAACCTAATAATGTAAGCTTTTCGTAATACATATTTTAAATAACTTTGCATCACTTTGCGGTTTATCAGTTTTGCCATCTTTTTTGTCTTTTTACGCTCATAGTGTATTCTTCTCGACTGTATAGTGTATTCTTCTGGACTGTATCAAACATGTGCCAACGAAAAAGTTATCAAAATTTGAATTTTTTCGTATTGCACTAGCAAAGAATTATTATTTGGATCATAATCCTTTGAAAACAATCAAATAAAATAAAAGGTAAAAGCAAATTTTCAAATAAAACTCAAATAAAACTCAAACTTCAAATAAAACAAATAAAAATTGAGTTGCCAATAATCCATATAGTGGGGTTTGTCTTCTTTAATCATGTTATGGACTGTCTTCCTCAATCATTAAAGCCCAGATATAGATTCATATAAAGACTTATTTCTACAGATATGCAACAGTAATTTATAAAAGCATATATTATATTATTGGGAACAGCATTAGTCAACGCTAAATGTTTGGTGAAATACAACACCATGGGATTAATGAAAAAAAAACTAAAAATAAAATGTTGGCACAAAAGTGGGGTGTATCGAATCCTTCCTCACACACTATCTCTTGCATATCAGTAATTTTGACATTATCAAATATAGCAAATTCATATTTAGAACAAATAAGTGTTACATGTGTTAAATGTGTGAAAGCGTTCAACACGTTTGAAAAAATCAAATGATTTAAATAATTATGTTCTAATAATTATTATGTTCCTAAATCTGGAATGGGAAACAGAAATAATTCGTTTTATTAATGACATAGAAAATGACAAAGTAATTATGATACATTCTTCTAATTTATGCAATAATTGTATGACAAACATAAATGTACATTTATAAGGGCAATTCAATAATTTATATTGATAACAACAGCATTTATATTATTATTATATTATAATTTATATCCTTCGTTAATTGGTATTGACATATCGGTAATTTTATTCGTATAAATTATTCAACAAGTTTTCACGTTTAATTAAATTTGTCATTTATTTACGTCATAACACTTGTGTTTGTTATTTTTGATTATCTTATTTATATTTGACTATAATAATTGGAATAAAGAGTTATCAACTGTCAAGTTATTTGAGTTTTTATTAAAGTTTCATCTGTCATAACTGATTAATTTATTGACTATAATAAATTCATTTTGATGTTCGTTTAAATATACAGAAAGCTTGGAATAGTCAAAATGACTAGTTTATAAAGGGTGTCCCAAAATTTACGCCAGCTTTGAATTGGCCGCAATTTGTGCGGTAAAGTGTTTGCAGACAAAAAAAGATTCATAGATAACAGTTTTGGAATAGTAGAAATGAAGTATACTACACAAGAGAATAACCTGTTTTCATTGTTGAACAATATATCAAAAATTAAGTTAGCTAGTTCAAAATATGATTGTATTATTGATTTAACTTTGGCAACTGTGAAGAGAGTAATGCCTGGATCAATTGGTCAAACTAAACACGATTCGATCTTTGATTAGTAAATAAAAACACCAGGTTTTAATAAATATTCAACATCCTTATTGTTTCAGAACCAACAATACAGCAAACAATATTCCTGAACTAAAATATTCCTTCAAAAGCTTCAGAAACGTCAATGGCTGATTGTAGAAATTACTTCGGTCTGAAGTCCTAAGTATTACATTCATGAGTTTTTTTGGCTTTTCTCGACGTTTTAGGACCTACTGATTCTAGAAAAGCAAAAAAAAAATGTATGTCTGTCTGCCGGCCGCGCCGGCCGGCTGTCCGTCCGGCAATCATTACCTACGCCGCTGCAGGGAAAAGTGCTGGAGGGATTTCAAAATTTTTTTTTCTAAAAACAGGTATACTCAAGGAACAAGTCCGAAAGGACGCTGTCTTCGATAACTGTACCGGAAGTGTGTCAAAAAAATCATTAAGTGTGTCAAAAACAGCAAATTTTCATATTTATGGCTTAAAAAACGTTCATTTTAAGTGATTACGAGTAGGAACATTGAATTTAGAGTAATCTTGATAGTAGGGATTGGTATGTGAGATCAAAAACTAGATTATTGCATTATAAGTTTGTCAAAAAAATGTTGTCAAGTGTGTCAAAAGAAAGATTTTTATTTATTTTTTACCCAATTTTTTGGAAAAAAATAAAATTAATTATTTGTTTGAAATGAAATTTTATTATTATTATTGAGAATTATGGCATCATCAGTTTGTCAGAAAAATGTTGTCAAGTGTGTCAAAAGAAAGATTTTTATTTAGTTTCTTACCCAATTTTTTGTACAAAAATAAAATTAATTATTTGTTTGAAATGAAATTTTATTATTATTATAGAGAATTATGGCATTATAAGTTTGTCAAAAAAATAATGTCAAGTGTGTCAAAAAATGATTTCATTTATTTTTTTAGCCAATTTTTTGGAACAAAAAATTTAGCTGTTTTTATGACGTAAATGTAATTGAAAATGAAATTGGACATGGAAATTTTTGAATTTGTTATAATTTTTGAAATATTTTTGGGATTTTGAAAAAAGTTTGTATATTTGATTTTGTAATAATTTTTGGAATATTTTTAAATTTTTGATTTTATTATAATTTTCGGAATTTTGAAAAAAGTTTTAATTTTTGATTTTGTAAAGATTTTTGCAATATTTTTAGAATTTTGGAAAAGTTTGAATTTTTAAGAATTTTTGGAATATTATTGGAATTTAGAAAAAGTTTAAATATTTGATTTTATTCTAATTTTTGGAATATATTTGGAATTTTGAAAAAAGTTTGATTTTATTTAATTTTTACAATATTTTTGGAATTTTGAAAGAAATATGAATTTGTGATTTTGTAATAATTTCTCGAAACGATAAATGGAGAGGTTTTTGAGTGAATAATACTGGTGCTCCTCAAGGTTCCGTTTTATCACCTACTCTTTTTCTTCTCTATATTAATGACTTGCTGGATTCAACAATTAATCCCATCCATAGTTTTGCTGATGATAGCTCGCTTCATGCGTCACATGAAATGCCAAATTTGTATGCACCATCAAATCTTAATGTCGCTAGATCAAACTTGATAGAGTCATTAAATATTGAACCATCTTAGATTGGGGAGTTGCTAGCAGTGTTGAATTCAACACAAGTAAAACTCAAGTTTGTCATTTTTCTAGGTTATCAACACCTAATCCGTTTTTATTAAAGTTTAATTCAAATGATCTTGAAAAGAAAGAATCTGTTAGACTTCTAGGAGTTGAGATTGAAAATAATATGAAATGGAATTCTCATATTTTTCTACTAGCTAAGAACGCTGTTCAAAAAATAGGATTTTTGGGTCGTGGTCGTAAGGTTTTTAATAGCGCTTCTCACATATGGGGTGAAGCCTACATAAGTAGCTTGCTTGAAATGTCTTGATTCTATACAACGGAGAGCTATTAAATTGATCGGAAACTCGACTCTTACTAACTAGCTTGATTCCTTGCAACATACAAGAGACGTCACTGATTTGACGGTATTTTACAAGTATATTATTGACGATTAAGTATTACATTCATGAGCCAAAAGTGAAATTCTTACCCCCTTTTTGCATTTCTCGACGTTTTGGTTCTAAAAAAGCAAAAAAAGAAATGTATGTCTGCAAAATTTTTGAATTTTTGTTATAGTTTTTGAAATATTTTTGGAATTTTAAAAAAAGTTTGTATTTTTGATTTTGCAATAATTTTTGCAATATTTTTAGAATTTTGGAAATAGTTTCAATTTTTGATTTTGTAAGATTTTTTGGAATATTTTTATTATAATTTTTGGAATTTCGACAAAAGTTTCAATTTTTGATATTGTTATAATTTTTGAAGTATTTTTAGAATTTTGAAAGTTTGTATTTTTGATTTGGTAATAATTTTTGCAATATTTTTAGAATTTTGGAAAAAGTTTTAATTTTTGATTTTGTAGGAATTTTTGGAATATTTTTAGAATTTTGAAAAATTTTAAATTTTTGATTGTTTTATTATTTTTGTAGTTTTGAAAAAAATTCAATTTTTGATTTTGTAATATTTTTGCAATATTTTTAGAATTTTGGAAAAAGTTTGAATATATAAGAATTTTTGGAATATTATTGGCATTTAGAAAAAGTTTAAATATTTGATTTTATTGATGTTTCGTGTTAGTTTTGTATAATAGTAATACTTTCGCAAATAGTTTTATGTTTGATATACATCGCGCTGGCCAAAACTAAAAACAATGTCCTCATAAAAGTGTTTTGCCGAAAACTATATCAAAATCCTTAACCCAGACCGAAGTCTTGATATCTCAGAGCTGGGAGATTTCAGCCCCTCCATATTTTACGATTAAAATTCTCTTTATTCTTATTTACACTAGGTAATTTTTACAATACAACCTTTCGTTTACAATTAATTCATTATAACCAAAATAACCAGTTTTAAATAATATTCCGTTCGTTCTAGAAGAATCGATTGTATTCTAAAATTCTTTGATCTTCCATTTTGTTTAAAATAAAATGACATATATTTTTTACTTTTTAGTGGTCCATCACTAGGACCAATCTTTTCAAGAAAAAACTCTTTTGTATGTCTTCCCTAGAATACCAACAAATATTGTATTTGTTGCATAATCATTCTATTTATGATGAGGATTATGAATTTGCCTTATGAATTTTGTATAGGGTGTTTTCGATGTTGCATGTTAATTTTATGTTGTATTTCATCACAACTTTGTTTAAACCGTAACATTACCCTCCACTTTAGCCTGTTCTTCCTGAACAGGATGTAACTGTCCTTTATATAAAGCCAATCTTAGCAAATGTACAACTTTGACTTTATATCGATGCCCTTTTCTAATTCTGTAAAGCACCAACACGATTTTCAGCGTTCCAAACTTTCTGTTCTACTGCTTTCTCGAATTGTTCATACGATAATGGTTTCAATTCGATATTTGCTACTTGGTGGTACAACCTGGGAAGTAACTTTTGCCGTTTCAATATCTTGCAACCGATTATTAAAATCGTCTACTTCAGATAATACTTTATGCTCAAATTCTTGGATTTCATTTTGAGTCATTGAGATTTCCTCTCCAACTTCAGCGTCTGGAATCCAATAAATTAAATCACTTTTTCTTATAATTAATGTCAGTGCTTTAAATAGACAAACGAGTAATATTCCTATTTAAAATTTCAAATTAATGGGATTGAAAGCTTACTTAGATAATGAACGGTAACTGATTGACATTTTACTGGTCAAGGTCTCGGAATAAAAACACGTGCCAACAAAATCTTTTAAATAAAAAATTCTATAACTACAAAAGTGTATACCATTAAAATCAATATCGTCAATAAATTTTCCTTATAATTCAAACCATAAACTTAAGATTGGATAATAAAAGTCAACTTTATCTAAACTATTTCAACTATAAATCTTGCTTAACATTTATTTTCTCTTCGTCACCCCACAAAATACTCTAAAAGCAATATAAGTAATAAAGATATAAGAAACTAAAAAAAGAACTAAATGTCTTGACTCTTTAGCAATGTCATAAGAGTGAGACTGAGAATGTGATTAAAAAGTTTCTTTGGCTACCAAGAAATATAATTCCGTTTTAAATAACCCCTTACTCGTTGTACATCACTTGTCGTTCTAAAAAGATGAAAAATTACAAAATTATTCTTCTTATTTTCGTGATAAATTAGGCTTCAAAGGGAAAACGTTATTTTCATATTTTGGTTAATTTTCCACTTAATTTTTTATAATAAAGCTTTCGAGCAAAGAACATAATTCTTTGAAATTTGATGTTCGGTTGACTGGATGTTGTTTTTTTTGAGTTGAGATTATTTTGTAATTTTTGTTCATAACTGAAGATCCGTGAACTGTTAAGTAAAAACTTTTCGGTTGACAGAGTTAGTTTTAGTATACTTTTTGTTGGTTTTTTTGATAATTGTCTTTCAGTTCGTTTTGTTTTATATATTTGAAAATAGAGAAAAGATAAGAGAATTAAGTTGCAAGGGAAGCTGAGAGTAAGATAAATATGGTTCTTAGTCATAGAAGGGAAAAATTACTTTTTTTGAGGCTCAGATTCAAGACTAATGATAAACATAAAAAAATGTGCAAGGCGTATGGAGGGTTAAAACATAGCACGCCTCGAAACCATATGTACTCAACATAGATCCCAAGTAGATTTTTGGCTTCAGTTTTAGAAATTATAACGTATATAACTGTCCTTTATTACACACTTTTATTTAACTTGAGATTTGACAGTTCTGTTGGGCTGAATTTTGTCATCAATTTTTCAGCTACTTCCCATTATAGGATTAGTTATTAGTTAATTGTGTGTGTACTTCAGTCAATATAGAATAATTAAACAATTATTTCGTTATTTTGCCGACGTTTCGCCTTCGTTTGGAAGCTTCCTCAGGGCACTATTTATTGAAAATATACAATTACAAAACTTAGAAAATTATTTTTAAAAAAAATAACAAGAAAAAATAATACTAAAAATTAACAAAAAAACATTTAGTTCTTACATATAACATTAATTGTCCTTGTCAAATTGGTAAAATTGTTTTGCTTAAAATTTAACACTGCAACCAGACATGTCATCTGAACTGCATCACCACTAAAATACTAACAATTTTTTCCCAATTTATTTATGTTCAAAAATTATTTTGTCTCTCATTAATTAATTTCAAAATTGTTTTGTAGGAAAAATTGAATATTAATTTTGAAATTAATTAATGAGAGACAAAATAATTTTTGAACATAAATAAATTGGGAAAAAATTGTTAGTATTTTAGTGGTGATGCAGTTCAGATGACATGTCTGGTTGCAGTGTTAAATTTTAAGCAAAACAATTTTACCAATTTGACAAGGACAATTAATGTTATATGTAAGAACTAAATGTTTTTTTGTTAATTTTTAGTATTATTTTTTCTTGTTATTTTTTTTAAAAATAATTTTCTAAGTTTTGTAATTGTATATTTTCAATAAATAGTGCCCTGAGGAAGCTTCCAAACGAAGGCGAAACGTCGGCAAAATAACGAAATAATTGTTTAATTATTCTATATTGACTGAAGTACACACACAATTAACTAATAAATAATTCACAGTCACAAATAAATCAATAGGATTAGTCTCTAATTTAAAAAACAAGTTTGTTGAATCGTTCTGTACGCGTTTCTAAAAGTTTTAGACTAAAAAACTTAATAAAACTAAAAACAAATATTCAATTTTTAAATATCTTCTTCTCCATCTCAAAGAGCTTTACTTTTTATATGAAAATCCATAAGATCTGAATGACGCATTTTCATTTTATGATATTATGAACTAGAAAAACTATGTGTTTTTATATAAATAAGTTAGAGATGCGCTAAAGTACAGAAGCACATTTTTAAATGAATTTATATAGTTAGTAGTTTAAAAAACTTTTATTTTGACAAACTTCACATCTCCCACATTTTAACACGAGTTGCATAAATAGCTATTTTGTACAGTACATTTTGCTATAAGTGATAGTACATTAGTACATAGTACAATAGTAAATTTTGCTACAAGTGATGAAAACGTTGTTTTTTCGTGAGTGAAAATTTGTTCACGAGACTTGTTAGCGACAAATGATGCAATTTTACGAACGTAAAATGTCTTTATCTCGTGTAGGAAATACAATTTTTTCTATGATAGGAAATACATAAACGATATTTATTAGAAATTTATTAAATTAGAAATCGACAAAATAACATTCTATTTTTTCATGGTGGCTTTGTTTTAAAAACTTTGTAAAATTATATGAAAATACCAAAGCAACTAAAATTTGTTATTCTTTTAACACTGAAGGAAAATCCCCATTTTCACAGAGGATTAAAAGCCTGCTTGAAAATAGATTTTTCATCTGATTTCATAGAAAAATTACATTTCCTCTGCTAAATGATACGGGCTTCCTTCGTAAATTTGCTCGCTCGACGCTGTCGCGTTTTTTATCTCTTGTAGTAAAATATACTATAATTTTTGAGCGAGACTATGGTATTTTACTATGTAGTGTTTTGAGACTATGGTATTTTACTATGTAGTGCTAGAGATTTTGTCCAAACTTGTGTAATAGCTACTTTTCTTTGGCGCTCGTACAGCTTACCTCGCACGCATTTGGAAAACCTTACGCACGTACTAGTAGCACAATAAACAATTTTTTAACGACTGTCATAGAAAATAATGTTTTATATCTGTCAGGTTAAAAGAGAAAGCTGGTTTTTGCTGTTTAGCGAGCATTTTTTAATTTTTTTTGCTCTTAAGCGGAAAGTAAAAACACATGTAGAACAAAAGACATAATTGACAAAGACGTAATATTAAAATTTAAAAATTAAACATTTTAATCAAAATTTTTCTTCTCTTCAAAACACTTTTGATTTTTTGACTCTATAACCAGAGGACTTCTTTTTTAAAAAAGGCATTGATCTTTTATATTTACTAATATTTAAATTTTCTTTAACGATGAATGTTGATTTTAACATTGAATAATTTGACCACATTGTTATGGTAATATGCCATAAAAATATGCCAAAAACACATCTTCAGAATAAAAATTTCCTGTTTTTTTGTTCTTACACCAATTGATAAATAATAGGTACGCTTTTTCATACCGGGCTTTAGATTTTTCAGACAACAAATCTAAAGTTAAATTGTTGGCTACTTCTTTTATATGAGGTGAAGTACTAATTATATCACTTTCATCACTACTGCTCATTTTAAATTATTTTTATTTAAAAATAGATATAAACTCTGTATAAATTTTAAATTTATTAATTTAAAATTTTAGCTTGAATGCCTGCTTGGCAACTTAAATCGTATTTGTCGGCAGTCGTTAGAAAAATAGTATGCATACTTTGAGCAGAAAGTAACGTTGCTGCTCTGGCATAATTGCCATTGCGATTTTCATGCATGAGCAGCAATGTAGTACTTTCTGCTCGTAATATGCAATGTACTATTATTATATGATATAGCAATATTTTCCGTTTTCCGTTTTGTTTTGTTTTCGGTTTAGTGATTGTAAATGCTTTTTTCTTCTACCCAACATAAAAAATCTCCTTTCGATGTTTGTTCATTGAATCGAAAACTTCTTTTTTTAACGACTGTCATAGAAAATAATGTTTTCTATCTATCATTTTAAAACAGAAAGTTGGCTTTTGCTGTTTAGCGTGCATTTTTTAATTTTTTCTGCTCTAATGCAGAAAGTAAGACAAAAGACATAATAGACAAAGACATAATATTAAATAATTTATAACATATTATGAATTATTTTTTATTTAAAAATAGATAATTTATTAATTTAAATTTTTAGCTTGACGTTCGTTCGATATGTTTTTTAAACAAAAACTAAATAATATAAATGCCTCCTTAGCAACGCATATCTTACTTAAAAAAATATTGTTTTTTAAAAATTAAAATTATGATTTAAGCTTTTTTAATAATAAACAAATATGTCGGCAGTCGTTAAAAAAATAGTATGTATACTTTGAGCAGAAAGTAACATTGCTGCTCTGACATGATTGCTGGTTTCGGCTACGCCTCAACCAGCAACTTTCATGCACGAGCAGCAATGTCGTACTTTCTGCTCTTAATATACAATGTACTATTTCGTCACCGGTGATAAAAAAACATATACGAATTACTTTCGTACCTAGTGACAAAAGCAATTTTTTAAAAACCATCTATTTTCTAATTTCTTAACTAGAATAAACCATCATAGAATACCCGTTAAGACAATCAATTGATTGAATGAAATAATTTTGTTAGTGTTAATTTGTCTCTGTTTGGAGGATGACGTTAATTTATTTTTGAATTATTTACGGACAATTTACATTAAAATTGTAAAAATAATAATAGTTAAATATATGATAAATAGTATGATAAAAAACAGTTGGTGTTAAGATATTTTAAAAAAATATTATTTCACCTATTTATTTAATAAAAATGAAAAAAAAATATTTATTTTACGTAAAATAATTTAGGTTGTGTTAAAATATATCGTGAATTTACGTAACGTCATACCCATTCAAAAACTAAATCAAAACTGATATTTTTATTTCAGAAATCTGAATTTGATTTTATTTATGACAAAGTACAAACCGTCTTTAGTTATAAGCTTAGATTATAAAATATACAGGATAAGTAATATTTGTGTATGTACACTATAAAACCATAAAAAAAATTGAAGCTGTTTTTTAAATTCAAATTTCGCATTGAAAATAATTTCCACAAAAGAAAAGGCTCCTGTAAAAATAAATACAAAACTACAGGGTGCCATGCAGCATTTTCATCTCTTTCCATTTATAGAAAAAAAATATATTATTATTCTTCTATTGCCAGAAAGAAGTAACTGCCAAATAATATATATTTCATTTTAATTTCATTCTAAATTAAAACAAAACCTGAAACAGTAAACTATATAAACAATATGGGCGATGATACATGTAAAAGAAATATCTTTCAGACATAAAAAATTTCGCATTTAATTGGTTGAGGGGCGGTAACATTTTTTAAATTTCAAAAAAATATTTTTGACTGAAAGACAGAAAAAATATCTGTAAGATATAAAAACATAACCTAGAAAGATATTTTTTGCTTGACAGTTAAAACTGATTAACTGAAAAATTGATTTTAAAAGTAAGTTTTACCAATAATCAATTACAATTAACTTAATTTGATCATTTAGCTACAATTAAAATAATTTGTTTACTTATGCATCATGTAGATTTAGATTAGGCGATAATCGCAACAAAAAAATAAAAATTTGGTCCAATGTGAAAATGCCTAAATCTATATGAATAAGTAAACAAATTATTTTAATTGTAATTAAATAATCAAATTAAGTTAATTGTAATTGATTATTGGTAAAACTTACTTTTAAAATCATTTTTTCAGTTAATCAGTTTTAACTGTCAAGCAAAAAATATCTTTTTAGGTTATGTTTTTATATCTTACAGATATTTTTTCTGTCTTTCAGTCAAAAATATTTTTTTGAAATTTACAAAATGTTATCGCCCCTCAACCAATTAAATGCGAAATTTTTTATGTCTGAAAGATATTTCTTTTACATGTATCATCACCCTATCCATTTCATTTTAAATTTAGTTTAAATGAAAACAAAACCAAAGCGTACATGATAAAATTTTAGATAGGATCAAATTTTCAGTTTTAATATTATCAGTTTTATTTTAATCGAAATACTTTTGACAAACATAAAATAAAATTGAATAAGGTTGGTCATTCTCCAATCGGTAAAAATGTTAAATTCAAAATTTCTACATAAGTCTGTTATTTTGTAAGCATATTTGGTCCAGCAAGGGAAAACCTCGATGATATTTAAATTTCTAGGCTACTGTGTTTTTCAGTGCAAATACTATCACGTTAAAATCGCACACTACTTTATGTAAATAAAAATAACTTCAACTTAAAAAGATATTACTTAGGGCGATGATACATGTAAAAGAAATATCTTTCAGACATAAATTTCGCATTTAATTGGTTGAGGGGCGGTAACATTTTTTAAATTTCAAAAAAATATTTTTGACTGAAAGACAGAAAAAATA
This sequence comes from Diogma glabrata, assembly GCA_963693315.1. Classification (NCBI taxonomy): domain Eukaryota; kingdom Metazoa; phylum Arthropoda; class Insecta; order Diptera; family Cylindrotomidae; genus Diogma; species Diogma glabrata. The sequence goes on from CAVNZG010001349.1 coordinate 23,785, forward strand.
TCTGTAAGATATAAAAACATAACCTAAAAAGATATTTTTTGCTTGACAGTTAAAACTGATTAACTGAAAAATTGATTTTAAAAGTAAGTTTTACCAATAATCAATTACAACTAACTTAATGTGATGATTTAGCTACAATTAAAATAATTTGTTTACTTATTAATGTAGATTTAGATTAGGCGATAATCGCAACAAAAAAATAACAATTTGGTCTGATGTGAAAATGCCTAAATCTATGTATATGAATAAGTAAATAAAGTATTTTAATTGTAATAAAATAATAAAATTAAGTTAGTTGTAATTGATTATTGGTAAAACTTACTTTTAAAATCAATTTTTCAGTTAATCAGTTTTAACTGTCAAGTAAAAAATATCTTTTTAGGTTATGTTTTTATATCTTACAGATATTTTTTCTGTCTTTCAGTCAAAAATATTTTTTTGAAATTTAAAACATGTTACCGCCCCTCAACCAATTAAATGCGAAATTTTTTATGTCTGAAAGATATTTCTTTTACATGTATCATTGCCCTCCTGTGTATTTTATAATCTAAGGTTATAAGCCTACTAGACGCAAAATTCAAAAACAATAAACCTTCAAAGATGTATTATTTAATGATTTTAAGAACTTTATAGAGTAAATAGAATAATAATACAGGATTTTGTAGTGTAAAATATGGAGGGGCTGAAATCTCACAGCTCTGAGATATCAAGACTTCGGTCTGGGTTAAGGATTTTGATATAGTTTTCGGCAAAAAACTGTTATGAGGACATGGTTTTTAGTTTTGGGCAGCGATGTATATCAATCATAACTCTTTGTTAAAGTACAAGCATTTTTTATCGCTGTTTAGAAATTTATGACAAAACTAACACGAAACATCAATACGTGGCCAGAAAATTATAATCAAAATTTCAAAAATATTGTTAAAATCAAACTTTTTCAAAATTCCAAAAATATTCCAAAAATTAGAATAAAATCAAATATTTAAATTTTTTCTAAATTCCAATAATATTTCAAAAATTCTTAAATTATTCAAACTTTTTCCAAAATTCTAAAAATATTGCAAAAATTATTACAAAATCAAAAATTGAAAATTTTTTCAAAATTCTAAAAATTATAATAAAATCAAAAATTAAAAATTTTTCAGAATTCTAAAAATATTCCAAAAATTCTTACAAAATCAAAACTTAAAACTTTTTTCAAAATTCTAAAAATATTGCAAAAAAATTATTACAAAATCAAAAATACAAACTTTTTTCAAAATTCCAAAAATATTTAAAAATCTATAACAAATTCAAAAATTTCCATGTCCAATTTCATTTTCAATTACATATACGTCATAAAAACAGCTACGTTTTTTTCCAAAAAATAAATGGCTAAAAAAATAAATTAAATTATTTTTTGACACACTTGACATTATTTTTTTGACAAACTCATAATGCCATAATTCTCAATAATAATAATAAAATTTCATTTCAAATAATTTTATTTTTTTCCAAAAATTGGGTAAAAAAATAAATGAAATACTTTATTTTGACACATTTGACAACATTTTTTTGACAAACTTATAATGCCATAGTTCTCAATAATAATAATAAAATTTCATTTCAAACAAATAATTCTTTTTATTTTTTTCCAAAAAATTGAGTAAAAAAATAAATAAAAATCTTTCTTTTGACACACTTGACAACATTTTTTTGACAAACTTATAATGCAATAATCTAGTTTCTGATCTCACATACCAATCCCTACCATCAAGATTTCTCCAAATTTAATGTTCCTACTCGTAATCACTTAAAATGAACGTTTTTTAAGCCAAAAATATGAAAATTTGCTATTTTTGACACACATAATGATTTTTTTGACACACTTCTGGTACAGTTATCGAACACAGCGTCCTTTCGGACCTGTCCCTTAAGTACACCTATTTTTAGAAAAAAAAATTTTTGAAATCCCTCTAGCGGTTTTCCCTGCAGCGTAGGTAATGACAGAGGCCGGACGGCCGCCAGAATGACATCCATTTTTTTTTTGCTTTTTAGAATCAGGAGGTCCTAAAACGGGTGGTTATTTTGTAGCGTTATTTCACTAGGTGAGATAAATAGTGAGATAAAAAAAATTATGTTTATATGATTTCTTTTATCTAATATAATCGATCAAGGACAAATATTTTATCTCACTTTTTATCTCACCTAGTGAGATAACGCTACAAAATAACCACCTATGTCTTTGACATAAAAATTGGATAATTTATTCATATTGAGTCATCTACTTTTTAATAGCAGAAATATAAATACACATATACAATTTTAATTTGTAACAGTGTATGTTTTAAAATGTGAATTATATGTTATTATAAATGAAAATGTTTAAAAATTAATAATAATTTTTAAAAAAGTAGTAGAAAAAGTACAGTAGAAAAAATAAAAGTCTCGCAACTGCTGGCCCAGACGGTATTCCACCCCTCATTCTTAAAAACTTTGCTAGGCAACTAGCTCCAATTTTAACAAAAATTTTCTATTTATCTTATAAAACCGGAATATTTCCCGATTCTTGGAAGCTGGCCAGCGTTCAACCCATATCAAAGAAAGGCAGTAAGATAGACCCTAACAATTATAGACCAATTGCAATTCTGTCGGTTTTAGCTAAAATATTTGAAAAATATGTTAACTACAATTTGATAGATTATTTGGAAATGTCGCAAATTATTGATGATAAGCAGTATGGTTTTCGTAGAAGTCATGCAACAGGTGATCTGTTCCTACGTATCCCATCTCTGGAACAAATCGCTGGAAAACCACGGTGAAACATTCAGTATTTCACTTGACATTTCTAAAGCATTTGATAAAGTGTGGCATAAAAATCTTATAGCTAAATTAAAATCTTATGGCATAGACCATCTTACTGTCCCATGGATTCATAGTTTTCTTACAGGTCGCCAATTTCAGGTTAATTTAGATGGTATCACATCCAATATTTTCACAACCAATGCTGGGGTTCCCCAAGGTTCGGCACTCTCACCAACCTTGTTTCTTCTATACATTAATGACTTACTTATTTCCACAGTGCACCCAATCCATAGTTTTGCTGATGACAGCACATTACATGCATCACATGCATCTCCTAAATTTCGATCTCATACTGCAGTTACCACTGATAGAGAGTTGCTAATTGATTCCATAAACAAAGATCTGGAGCGTATAATGGAATGGGGTGATCGTAATCTCGTTTCATTTAATCCAACCAAAACCAAATTGTGCCGTCTTTCACGAATGGAGCGACATAAAAATTTTCCTATTAAAATAAACCAAGAGGAATTGCGTGAGGTTGAATCAGTTAGACTTCTTGGAGTGGATATTCAAAATAACCTGAAATGGAATAAACATGTGTTCAACCTCGCTAAATCTGCAATGCAAAAATTAGGATTCTTGAGTCGATGTAAAAAGTATTTCAATCCCGAGCAAATTTTGCTAATCTTCAAGTCCTTTATTCGTCCATGTATGGAGTACTGCTGTCATGTTTGGGGAGGTGCTTGTCAGTCAACAATAAATTGTTTAGACTCTGTACAGAGAAAAGCAATACGGTTGATTGGTAATACCGAACTAACGGACCAGCTTGATTCACTCCAGCACAGAAGAAATGTGGCTGAATTGTCAATATACTATAAATATAACTTTAGCGAATTCTCCTCTAAGGAAATTCAAAATATTCTTCCATCGTGTGCGCAGTATAATCGACAAACAAGAGCTGCCGAGTTATCCCATCCATTTGTTGTACGAATACCTCGTTGTAGAACTGTGTCCTTCCAAAACGACTATTTCAATAGAGTGGCCAAATTATGGAACTCATTGCCCTCCTCTGTATTTCCCGATGAATTTTCTCCTCAGGCATTTAAAGAAAATGTCCATTATCATTTAAAAAACTAGTATAGTTATCCCTATATCCCCATTCCTTTATAGTTGACATGGTATCTTCGGATATTCAAAGAGTCTAAATAATGAATATTTCATATTTAGTGTGCTAAACATGTCTAACTAATTAATAAAAAAAAAAAAAAAAAAAAAAACCATTACCAACCTCGGCTATCCCCTCGGCTGGTAAACTGTCCTCTCGTTTCAAAATATGCTGCTTTCGGCATCGTGAAGAATGTACTATAGTTGTTCTATAAAATTTTTTAAGAAAGCAAAATTTAATATTCGTATTTAACAAAGTAAAAAATTTAAAGCTGCGTGCTTAGAGAACTAAAATAACTACTTTGCTCCTTTTTCTACATTTACATGTACGCTGAAAAAAAAATTCGTGCCAAGCTTTAAAATTTGGTTGTCTGGTCTTAAATATGAAGGTACGAATTTAAGGTAAATGTGACGATCAAAATTTGGTTGTGTTATGACCTGGAGCAGCTTTAACATTACCTTCACACTTTGCAACACTGAATACATACAAAAACAGACACAGGAGATTTAATTTATATTCCAATAATTTATGTTATTTAAGAACATTTATTTATATTATTTAAAAACACTAATTTTATATTGAGCTAACAAGAAAAACTTATACTGACGGCTTACTAACTAACTAAAATTAATCACTTATACTAGCTATTAACCGATTGAAAAAACTGAGTCTTGCTTAAACTCTAACTGAATGAATTCTAACTGTTTTATTGACTCTCTATTATTCTTGACTCCAAATCGATTTCTGATTTTTGTTAAGTTGTCAAAACAATTTATTATTTCTTAAACGCAAAATATTTTTTATAATTATTTCGAAATAATTTCGCGCAAGCAAGTAAAATTGAATTTCAAAATAGGGAGTAATAAGTCGATTAATTTAATTGAATAATTAACAATTTTGGAGTTTAGAGTTATTTGCTACATAGTTTAATATGTAGCACAACACTTCCCCTCTTTTTTTTAAAATTTGCGATTGCGATAGAAAAAGTAAATTTTTGTTTTATTCAATATAATATTTTGAAAAAATGTACTTATTACTTTATTTTCCAAATTCAATTTTTGTTTAATGACTATCAGATAAGAATTTTAACGAGTTTCATAAAAATAGAATATTACAATAATTATTAATTAAACCTAAACGTTAAATTAAATTAAGAATTCAATTAATTAAGTTAAATTAATAATACCTAAACCTTATTAAAGAAAAAAAATATAATTCAGTTTTGAACTGGTAAATAATTCTTATGTTAATTTCTGTTTTATTTTACTGACCTATCTTAACAATAACCTACTTACTTATTTATTATGAACTTGAAATTAATTAATTAATAAAAATTGAAATGTAATTCAATTCCTATACTGACTGCAAGTATATGGTAAATAAAAACATTTTTCGGCAAACGGCTGTAAAGTTTAACTTTACTGCCGCTAGGGAGCTAGCTAAAGTTTTACTTTTTAGCCTGACAGCAAAAGTAACGTCTAGCGACAGCAAAAGTAACGCCATTTTTATTTTATATTACGGAGGCTGTAAAGTAGCATTTGTTATTTGTTAGTTTGTTATTTTTTCATACTTATTGTATAACCATGACAACAAAATAACAACTATTTCAATTTGATTATGAAATTTTGAAAAGGCTGCTTTGATAAAAAAATTTTATTCATACAAATTTAAATGTTTTTTTCTCTTTTTTGGAAGTAATTATGACGATAAAAATTCATATTTATAAAAAGTTTGATGTATTAATTTCATATTTATAAAAAATTTAAACGTTTGCCGAAAAAATAGTGTATTTAATTCGGAGCTAAAGTGACTTTTTGTGTTTCGTCTATAATTGTTGGCCTCCCTGCGGTCGGCCGTCAAACTATAGACTCAACACAAAAAGTATCACTTTAGCTCCTAATTAAATAATGTACTATTTTGTTTGCGTTGCATTTTGTCTTTTAATTTATAATTTAAATGAAAACAAACTTAATATGCATTGGAAAGATTTCAAATATACGAAACAGAAAAGAAATTTTAAGGTAAAAAGAAAACTGATTTTATGATTAACTTATGATTGGATTAAGTAAAAAATTAAATTAGAGTATGATTGATTCTATTGATTGCATTAATTCTATTGATTTTATTAAATGAGCAATTTCACGAAGATTCAACAACGTTTTGAGTTGACCCCTTTTAATTTTGATTATTTTTTGTTTATAGATAGTCTTTGATAAATAAAAAATACAAGTTCTCTTAGAATTTTTTTTTTCGACCAGGGGTCTTCACAGGGTGCCCCTCAATTTTTTGTTATTTTGTGATGTGACTGCATTTTGACGAGCGATTGTAGAAAAACTACTGAATCGATTTTCATAAATGATATGTCGTTGAATAGGTATTAGAACAAAGTTTTTAAAAATGTACACTGTTAATTTTTTGAAATAATTTTTAACGGTGTAACATAAGAAAAAAACGGTGTAATTGAAAAAAAGATGGCATAGCCTCTTTTTTTTTTTTTTTTTTTTAAACTAAATTGAAGCTTATTTTATATCTAACCACTTGTGAAAGTTGAGGACACGCGTTATTTTTTGTTTTAAAGATAAAATTCGTTGTGCATATGACTGTCGGGAATCAGTTTTTTTTGTTCTCAAGGAAAATTATAAAAATGGCGTTATAAACTAAGAGATATTTTTTTTATGTTAAATATCAAATATTTTATTATTAGATGAACTTTTTAAAATATTATAAAAATTATATATGTAGTACAATAAATAAAATAAATACAATTGTTAAAAATGATTTACTTATTTTACAAACAGAAGTTTCTTTTGAATAGGAAAGCACTTCTGCAATTATTTTCTTTGTATTAGATGGCATAGAAAATGGAATGTTTATTTATCACTTTTAGTAATCACTTGTCACTCTTATAAAAAATAATTTGACAGTCTTGACTGCAAACAAAAAAGCCGTATAAACAACTAAATCTATTTAGGAACTTTTGACTGGAGAAGTATTATGTTCGTATTATGTTATTATGGAATCATAAAGTAAAAGATTGTTTTTCAACATTAAATTACAAATATTTTATTATTGAATAAACTTTTTAAAATATCATACAAATTATATATGTGAAAATAAATATAGTTATTAAAAATTATTTACTTATTTTACATTCAAAAGTTTCTTTTGAGTTGGAAAACATTTTTGCATTTATTGTCTTAGTATCTACTGGTACAAAAGAATGAAATTTTTGAGTTCCACTTATAGTAATCGCATTTTTATATCGATTTTGTAATTTTTCTTTTGTTAATTGATATTCATTTTTATCGGCGTATCCAAAGTTCATGGTAGATTCCCATTTTAAAGCCCATTCGAAAAGTTTTTTTGGTGTATCAATAATATTATCTTCGCTCGCCATACTATAACGGTGTGCAGCACGCTTCAGTGTACCACCAATTCCATCACAAGGTCCCTTTCCATGGCTGGTAGCATGAAAATGCCATTCAGCGTCAACCTTAAAGTCTTCTTTATGGTGGCATAAGTTAATTAGTTAATTTAAGGTTGACGCTGAATGGCATTTTCATGCTACCAGCCAGGGAAAGGGACCTTGTGATGGAATTGGTGGTACACTGAAGCGTGCTGCACACCGTTATAGTATGGCGAGCGAAGATAATATTATTGATACACCAAAAAAACTTTTCGAATGGGCTTTAAAATGGGAATCTACCATGAACTTTGGATACGCCGATAAAAATGAATATCAATTAACAAAAGAAAAATTACAAAATCGATATAAAAATGCGATTACTATAAGTGGAACTCAAAAATTTCATTCTTTTGTACCAGTAGATACTAAGACAATAAATGCAAAAATGTTTTCCAACTCAAAAGAAACTTTTGAATGTAAAATAAGTAAATAATTTTTAATAACTATATTTATTTTCACATATATAATTTGTATGATATTTTAAAAAGTTTATTCAATAATAAAATATTTGTAATTTAATGTTGAAAAACAATCTTTTACTTTATGATTCCATAATAACATAATACGAACATAATACTTCTCCAGTCAAAAGTTCCTAAATAGATTTAGTTGTTTATACGGCTTTTTTGTTTGCAGTCAAGACTGTCAAATTATTTTTTATAAGAGTGACAAGTGATTACTAAAAGTGATAAATAAACATTTCATTTTTTATGCCATCTAATACAAAGAAAATAATTGCAGAAGTGCTTTCCTATTCAAAAGAAACTTCTGTTTGTAAAATAAGTAAATCATTTTTAACAATTGTATTTATTTTATTTATTGTACTACATATATAATTTTTATAATATTTTAAAAAGTTCATCTAATAATAAAATATTTGATATTTAACATAAAAAAAATATCTCTTAGTTTATAACGCCATTTTTATAATTTTCCTTCAGAACAAAACAAACTGATTCCCGACAGTCATATGCACAACGAATTTTATCTTTAAAACAAAAAATAACGCGTGTCCTCAACTTTCACAAGTGGTTAGATATAAAATAAGCTTCAATTTAGTTTAAAAAAAAAAAAAAAAAAAGAGGCTATGCCATCTTTTTTTCAATTACACCGTTTTTTTCTTATGTTACACCGTTAAAAATTATTTCAAAAAATTAACAGTGTACATTTTTAAAAACTTTGTTCTAATACCTATTCAACGACATATCATTTATGAAAATCGATTCAGTAGTTTTTCTACAATCGCTCGTCAAAATGCAGTCACATCACAAAATAACAAAAAATTGAGGGGCACCCTGTGAAGACCCCTGGTCGAAAAAAAAAATTCTAAGAGAACTTGTATTTTTTATTTATCAAAGACTATCTATAAACAAAAAATAACCAAAATTAAAAGGGGTCAAGTCAAAATTTCCCAAAAATTTGCTGAACTTGCGTGAAATTGCTCAAATATAAAAGACTTTTCTACTTTAATTACAATTAGCCTACCTATCTTAATATTATATAAATGTTTGTTTTTGTTTAGTTTTTAAAAATAAGAAATTGAAAACAAACTTAGCCTTGAGTAAATTTTTAACGAAACTAAATTCAGAAATGACAAATGCATTATTGTTTTAAAATTAAAAAATTGGAAAAGATTAACTTATTGACTTGTCTTAATAGATTAACTTATTACTCTACGGTGGATCATTATAAATTTCGGTGTTTTGGATTGTCTTGTTAGGTTTTGGGTTTAGAGGAAGTTCGTTCGAAGACTTTAAAATTTGTTGAAAATGTTCGATGTTTGCATCGTTTGTCTTATTAATTCTATCATAATTTTGGAATTGAAAGAAACATTAGAGTTGTAGATTTAAGTGTGATATAATTTTAACCCATTATTATGAACCTTTGTAACACGTTTTCCTATTTGAATACTCGTGTTCACGTCGTTGTTAAGAGCGATAACTTTATAAGGCCCTTTCCAAATGTTAGAGAACTTATTTTTTCGTGTTTCATTTCGTAATAATACTAGATCCCCTACATGGAGTTTTATCGGATGTGTATTTTTGTCGTAGTGCTGTTTGACATTTTTTTGCTGTTTAAAAGGTTTTCGCGAGCGATCAAGTGGGATTTTTGCAGTTTATGTTTTAGAACTAGGAAATAGTCATCCATGTTGTAAAGCGGAGTTGGAGCTTTCGTTAGATTTGAAGGTATTTCGGAAATGAATCCGAATAGACAATCCATTGGACATAGCTTAGTTCCTGTATGTTGTGTGTTGTTACGCACGTGCATGGCTTGTCGTAACCATTGGTCCCAGTTGCAGCCTGCTTCATCTACGAAATTTCGTAGATATTCTGCCAAAGGTCTATGGCTTCTTTCTAAAGCCCCATTTGACTCAGGGTGATACGCGGTTGTTTCCAGCTTGTTTATTTTTAAAAACTTACATACCCTTTTAAAAAGATCTGAAGTGAAGTTGGAGCCCTGATCTGTAACTAATATTTTAGGTATTCTGTACCTAGAGATAATTTCGTCAAAAAATATGCGGGCTACTGTTGCTGCTTCCTGATTTGGCATTGCATAACAGTCCATAAATCGCGTTAAATCGTCCTCAAATGTCAGGATGTAAGTATTCCCGTTATAAGTTTTAGGTAGTGGCCCCACTACATCCATGTATATTTTATCGAAAGGTTTCTTGGCCACTTCGCCTATTACCATAGGCATTTTGTTCCTTTTGCAAGCTTTGCTCTTCTGGCATAAGGAGCATTTTCTGATATAATTAGCAATATCTTTCACCATACCTTTCCACCTGAATTGTTTTCTTAGTCTCTTGTAAGTCCGTTTTGTTCCTTGGTGGCCACCTAACGGGTTGTCATGTGAATCTTTTAACACTGTCTCGATCTCTTCTCGTGCGGTTAGTATTTGTATGTTAGCGTCTTCAGTGTCATCATCATCATCATCATCCTCCGAATCAGTGTTGGTTTTCCTTTCGTTGTTTTTTTCGTTATCGCTAAATATTAAAATACCTTGTTCCGTTGAAGGTTGTGTCTGGTACGTGTTGGTTTGTATTTCTACTGCTTGTTCCTTTTCTGCTTGGTCCTTTTCTGTTTGTTCTTTTTCTGCTTGTTTCTGCGCTCTGGTAACAGCTAGACATGTTTGTAACTGGTGTGTCTCGGAGTGAAGTCGTTTTTTAACTGGATTGATAGTTTCTGTCTTTCCTGGGTGTTCAACTATGTTTTGTTGGATAGTTGTTGGATAGTTGTAGACCTGTTGCGTTATTTCAGATCCTCCGCCAATGTCTGTATTCCTCGCTTTAGTATCCAGTACGTCACTGTGTTGGTTACTTAACGAATCCGCTACTCTGTTTTTTGGTCCTGGTACATACTCAATGTGATAATCAAATTCAGAAAGTTTGTGGTGGAAGCGAGCTAATCTAGAAGTGGGGTCTTTAACGTTAAAAACTCCTTTTAACGGTAGATGATCGGAATATACGGTAAACTTTTTACCTAGCAAATAGCATCGGAACGTTTTTGTAGCCCAAACTATAGCTAACAATTCCTTTTCTATTGTAGAATAGTTCTTTTCCGCTTTGTTTAGTGTTCTGCTAATGAAAGCTATTGGTTTGTCCTCACCAGCATTTTTCTGTGATAAAACGGCACCCAATCCGTCATTGCTTGCGTCAGTTGTTAGGTTGAATGGCTGACTAAAATCGGGGTATATTAGGATAGGAGGTGTGATTATTGCGTTCTTCAGATTTTGAAAAGCTGTTTCGCAGTCTTCAGTCCAATTGTATTTTACTCCCTTTTGAAGTAGTTTATTTAGCGGACTTGCCGTACGTGAAAAATTGGGCACAAACTTTCTGTAGTAGTTTAGCAAACCTAAAAGAGATTGGATTTGTTTTATTGTTTTTGGAGTGGGAAAATTTTGTACTGCAATTGTACGACTGGGATCTGGTAACACACCAGCTTCTGTACACAAATGGCCTAAATAGGACACCTCTCTCCTCAAGAAGTTACATTTTTCGGGTTGTAGTTTTAAGTTATGTTGTCTTAATCTGGATAGCACGTCGGTGAGTTTTCGAGTGTGATCTGCGAGACTCTTTCCATAAATCACAATGTCGTCTAAATAGACGTAACAGTCTAAACCTTGAAGACCCGTTAGAATGTAGTTCATCACTCGCTGAAATGTGGCAGGTGCAGAAGTTAAACCAAAAGGCATTCTCTTGAACTCGAAATGTCCCAGAGAAGTACTAAAAGCCGTTTTAGGACGATCTTCTTCTTTTACTAGAATCTGATGATAGCCACTAGCTAAATCAAGAGTTGAGAAATATCTAGAGTTACCTAGTTGATCCAGAATTTCTTCGATTCGTGGAAGAGGAAAAGCATCATTTATTGTGATTTTGTTGAGCTTTCGAAAATCAACCACAATCCGAAATTTCTTCTGCTCATTTTCGTTAGAACGTTTCGGAATCAGTAGCAACGGTGAGTTCCATGGAGACTGGCTGGGGATAATTATATCTTGGGCTAACATTTCTTGGATTTGTTTATTGATTTCTTGTCTTTTGCTTTCCGGTAACCTATAATTTTTTTGGTTAATCGGACGGCTGTTTATTTCTAATGGGATTGTATGCGTAATAGTCTCTGTATAAGTTAGCTTGTCTCCAGGTAAATGAAATATATCGCAGAACATCTCACATAAACTAGTAACTGAGTTCCTCTCCTCTGAGCTGAGTGAGTCATCTAAATTTATTAGTTTTAAGATTCGTTCTGTGCGGTCGTCTGAATTTATTTCTTCAGGAATTATTTGATTAGTTGAATTTGTTTTGTCGTCTGTTGTTAGGAAATAAAAATCCCCTTTATCCCTATTACGTGTTACCCTATGGTAACAACCGTTCTCACACCATCGTCACTTGCATTTCTTAAATCCAGTCCAAAACCTTCGTGTTCTTATTTCTTTTATTATTTCAAAATTTTTCTCATGATATATGAAGTTTTCATGGACAATTACCTCAACGGTGATATTTGAATAAAATAACCTTCGTTGTTCCTATTCCAGTCTGCAAGTGGCGGAAATGGTTTTCTATTTCCATAAAATTATAAAATTTATATGAGTTTTTTCCCATCAAAAACTGCAACACTTGCCATTTTTTTCGTCTTTTTTTTCCTCAAAATGATAAACTTAGAAAAATAGAAAAAGTCAGTTGGGAGTGAACTAGACTGATGGTTAGAGAGTCTTATTTTATTGTTAATTAAAAATAATGAGTTGTGCACTCCTAAATTAATTTTGTGGTTAGTTAGTAAAATTCTGTTAAGAATAGTAAAATGAGTTGTAAAGAATTATCCAAAAAAAAAGTTCGAAGTTTGAATAAGTATTAATTGGAAACTTAAAGTGGATAAATTTTGTAAAAAAAAAAAAATTAAATCTATTCTAGTTTTGTAATGAAAACATTCAATTTTGATAAGAATGTTTAACAGTTAAAGTGTATGGAAAATTTATTATGGAGAAGAAAAAAATTTATTTTATTGTTAAAGAAGTAGTGATTAATAAATATTAAGTGGATAAATTTTAGAATAAAAGAAAAAGATTACCATTTGGAATTGTGAATATAAAATGGACTAGAATTAATTGTTTAGTGGATAAGCCTATATAAATAAGAACTAAACTAAAGATACATATAAAATGGCACCGTTTTAATTATTATCAAAATTTGTTAAAATATAAAGTCAATAAAAAGTGAAAAAGACAGATTTTGGTGTGAAGTATTTTATTTCTACGAGAATTGATCAAAAAAATTGATATAAAATTAGTACGAATGTCACAAAGATTATACGAACCAATTGCTAACCAGCCCGGAGCAAGCCGACTAAGGAACCTCTACATTACTAAGTGTAAGTAATAGTATTTAGTTCTTTTTGGTGTTTGTTGTTATGGTTCTTCCTTTAACGATACGGAAATGAGAGTATGAAATGAAGATAGGTAGTATCTCGAAAATGGTTATTTAAACTCAAAACATACGTGTTGTGTGTGTGTGTGTGTGTGTGTGTGTGTGTGTGTGTGTGTGTGTGTGGATCGGGCATGGGCAAGTCCAGGAAATCCCAAAGATGATTGGGGTCTTCAACCCTCTACCGGCACTTTGGATGTTTCAAAGTAATAGCTTCCGCTATCCCCAGCTATTACAAATTGGCGCCGAAACAGGGACCTTATTTTTATTTATAAAAATAAAACAGAATGGACCCTTGGAGGATCTTTTAATATAGTTTAGTAATTATGTAGTGAATTTTTTTCGATTAAATATTAAATTAACTGTGTAACACGCGCAGGAGTGGATGAGTTGGTCTTCGACTGACCATTCAACGAGTCTTACGAGCTCGCGCACTCCAGTTAGGTGATGGAATTGACTAAGGGGTGGTTTGACACCGTCAGCAATGACTAGCTGAGAAAATATGACACAATGGTCGAGCAGATCATAGTGTTAGCCTACTAGTTAAAGCTGAATAGTGTACAATTCAACACTTAGATCAATTACTATCATATACGTTCATAATTTGAGCCCCGTTTTCTGATTAATTTATTGTTTTAGAACGTATTCGTTTAATGTGTTTGGTGGGAGTGAACGGCTCAGGGTATGGTACTGACTGATCATAAGAGGGCAAAGGTTAAATTTGCATCTTTGATGGTCTAGTGAGTTCTTATGGCTCTGAGACTGGTTAACTCTTACAAACGATCATTTTATCTCTTAGCTCTCAATACAGGTTCCAGGTTGTGATGGAGAAGCTGAAGTTACATCTGTTTAGAAAATACAGAGTGCAAGCTGGTCATCTACCAACTTGCTCTGGCTAGTTGTTGTGATTTTTCCGGATTCGTCATAAAACCTGAACACCTACTAACTTCCCAACCGTAGAGTAGTATACTTTTGATAGTTTAAATTTTTGTTCTTAGTTTTTTCTAAATTTATTTTAACATCATTTTTGGAAGAGTACTGCCTAGCGCATGACTCGGACACACACACAACACTCACACGTATATTTTATAAATAAATAAAATAAATAAATAGTAATAATAATTATACAGTTTACTTACAGTTTAAATAAATAAATAGCTAAACATTGAGGAATTCTAAATCAACAGTTTGCTTATAATTTTAATGAACAATTAAATAATTATGCGTATAATTTTAATAAACAAACTGACTAGAAATAATGTTAGCAAATAATTTGAATAAATAATTAAACTGCCTATAAATAATTTTTGATTAAAATTTTAATAAATATAATTAATGGGCCTAAAAATAAGTTTTGCGTAAAATTTTAATAAATAAATAAATTGCCTATAAATAATTTTAGCTTATAATTTGAATAAATAATTAATTTGCATATAAATAATTATTTTGCTTATAATTTTAATAAATAAACTTTTGCGTCTTATTTTAATAAATAGATAAACTACCTAGAAATATTTTTGGCAAATAATTTTAATAAATAATTAAATGGCCCATAAATAATTTTTGCTTGTAATTTAATAATTAATTGAAGGTCTATAAAGAAGATCTGAATTGTTAGATTGTTAACAATTACATACAACCTAGAACATTTTGTTGCTCACTACTGACTCGCAGATTAGTATACAGTTTTTCGAATTCCCTGTGTACATACAGTACGAATTTGCTATTCCCTTGAAAGGGAACCACGTAATTTCCTTTACGGATAGTAGATTGGTAGATAGAGAGATAGTGATTAAGCAATTATACCTTCCCATTCAACCCTTTTGATGATCAAGTGTTAATTTTTTTGGTTTATATTAAGTTTAATTAACCTAAAATTGAATCAGATAAGGGAAAATACTTTTCTCTTGGGAATTCAGTTTAAATTTTACGCATCTCAATACTTCAAAAGTGACATTGCAAAATACCGAGAGAATCAGAAATGAATATTTATGAAAATATTTACAACAATAAATGTTTCCTCTGCACTGAAAAACTGAATTCAGACAAGTTGTTGGTAGAAGCACCCTGCACCCATGTTTTCCATGACAGTTGCATTGCAAAGTGGCTAGAAGAGGAGCCACATTGCCCCATTTGTAAAAGAAGCTGTCAACAGTCTGATGTGCATATCCTGCCGGAGGATCGACGTCCCTTTTCCCCGATCTCACAAACAAGAAAGAATAAGGCACAGCCACAAACACCTGTGGTCAATCGGCAACCAGAGTCTCTCGGTGCTATACCTAAGACGTGGGCTTGACCGAATACTAGGGCTGAAGAAAAAAGGCGACAAGCTGAACGTGCAGGTATAAAAGCATCAGAAATTGTCGCTAGCTCGCCAAAAGATAATCATGGAAGACAAGACCAGCCAGCAGATAAGTCAGCAACGATGATCGATTTTTCCGTGATCCAACAGGCCATGGAAGAAAGCATTCGAAAAAGTGTAGAACAGATGCAGAGAGCCTTTGACGAAAAATTTGCGAATCGGTTACTCTTTTCGGAGGGGGTGAAAACAGCTAGTCACCCGCAAAATCCCTCCACATTGTCTATGCATGCACCTAGGGGAAACCAAGGACCTCTTCAAAATTCCAGGAACCTAGGTAATATAAATCCATCCTACGTAGCGAATCCTGCAGCTTATCGTCATCATTCCTTAAACGAGAAACACTCCACCATCATTCGTAGCTGGAATGTCTCTTTCAGTGGAAGACCAACGGAAATGGAGGTGGGAGAATTTATATATCGAGTGAGCACTTTAAATAACATCGCTTTCCCAGGTAGTTATGATGCGGTTGTGGCTCATGCTCACTTATAATTCACAGAAAGAGCTTCAGAATGGTATTGGAGATTCCATCACCGTACTCCACGTTTTAATTGGCCCGAACTGTGTATGGCTCTACGTACTGAGTTTGGTGATCGTAGCACCGATGAAGAAATAAAAGAGAGAATGCGATCCCGTAAACAACGTCAAAATGAGAACTTTGACTCTATGTTTAATGACATTTTGAGACAAAGTGATCGACTCAGTGTTCCAATAGCTGATAGAGAATTATTGAATATACTGTTGAACAATCTTCAAAGTGAAATACGAAGAGAATTGTGCTACGTTGAGGTATTTACAGTTGAACATCTTCGCGACCTCTGCCGTAAACGGGAAAAACTTCTAGCTAGTCTACCGCTGCCACCTCGTAACTTTCCTCATCGCCCTACACAGACGGTATCCGAAATTGCTCCATCTACATCATATCATTATCCTGCGACTGAGGATACGCTTTCTTCATTACCTGATACTATTCCTGAATCCAACAACCTACCACAGATTTCTGATGACCCCGTAATTTCCGATGTCTCAGCTATTCATAATCCCAACAGTCATCGTGAGCCAAACAGAACTTTAATTTGCTGGAACTGCAAGCTAGAAGGACACCGGTTTCAGGATTGTCTACAACCACCTCGACTTTTCTGTTGGAGTTGTGGCAACGAGGGGGTTTACAAATCAAATTGCACTAGATGCTATTTAAACAAGACCGGGAGCGTGCAGAACACCCAGTCACGCTCCCAAAAGCCAACCCAATTTTAAAGTCAAACACCTCGCTTCACTCAACTCCACCTTTAAGAATGCGTTGCCCAGAGGAGTTGGGAAGTAAAACTATTTTGAAGCGAGATTCAGCAGCTTGTACTAAATCGTCTATACCTCATCACTCATTTAAATCACTTGAGCAGAGACTCAAAGAATATATGGCACTAAGAACCAGTCTTGGAATTAATGCACTTACAACATCTCGTAAGTATACTCGTTCAGCATTGCGTATTAGAAATTTCTGGAAGAAACGACGATCCTTTCGGTCATCGATTATATCCTCAATCACATCAGTGAAAGATGATCTCCCCGCTTATGCTGAGGTTCAACTTTTAGGCAGCACAAGAGTCGGATTACTAGATAGCGGAGCGTCACTTAGTGTAGTGGGAGGCACTTTCGCACTAGAGCTTCTCCGTACCCCAACACTATTTACACGTTCATCGGTAAAAGTTAGAACAGCGGATGGCGCTAGCCAGAAAGTGGTAGGACATCTGAACACTGAGATAAGGTTCCAAGGTCGGACAAAGTCCTTAGATCTCGTAATTATACCATCTCTCACACAAAACCTCTATCTAGGTATTGACTTCTTTCGGTTGTTCAACCTGTTTCCACCGTTAACAAATCAGATGCCGAAAAAACCGAAACCTCGGTAATATGTACTTTGACAGCTGACGAGGAAGGGAAACTGCAAGATGTCATTCAGCTGATTCCGTCTTTTGCGAAAATGGGATTGGGCAGGACGCATGTATTGACTCATGTCATTGATGTTGGCGATGCATCCCCTATCAAACAACGCCACTATCCAATATCTCCTGCAGTAGAGAAGTTAATGGGGGAGGAGCTGGACCGCATGTTAGCTCAGGGTATCATTGAGGAATCTGATAGTGACTGGAGCTCGCCAGTGGTCTTAGTTCGAAAGCCAGGGAAGCTTCGTCTATGCTTAGATTCGCGTAAGGTGAACGGTGTAACGAAAAAAAATGCATACCCCTTACCACAGATCGAAGGAATACTAAGCCGACTCCCGCAAGCTAATTACATCTCTAGTTTAGACTTAAAGGACGCCTTTTGGCAGATTCCCCTGGATGAGGATTCAAAAGAAAAAACAGCGTTTACAGTCCCAGGCCGTCCTCTTTATCACTTTGTTCGTATGCCTTTTGGTTTGTGCAACTCACCACAGACGATGTCTAAACTGATGGATCGAGTAATACCATCAAGGTTGAAGACTCAGGTCTTCGTATACCTAGACGATCTTTTAATTGTGACAGATACGTTTGAGTCACATCTCCATATATTAACTGAACTGGCAGGCTGTTTAAAGAAAGCTAATCTCACAATAAACATTGAGAAGAGCAAATTTCTGCAATCCGAGATCAAATATCTTGGGTATGTCATTAGTAGAGCAGGGATTAACATCGACCAGGAGAAAGTTGCAGCAATATCAGAGTTCCCAGTTTCTTCGTCAGTGCGCCAGGTTCGTCGATTTTTAGGGATGTCAGGATATTACCGACGGTTTATTTCCGACTACTCTTCGATTGTGACACCTATTACTGAGTTATTAAAGAAATCCCATGGTAAATTTAAATGGACTGTTGAAGCCGATGCAGCTTTTGTCAATATCAAGAAAGCTTTGACTTCAGCGCCAGTGCTGGCCAACCCAAACTTTTCAGAACCATTCATATTACAGTGTGATGCAAGTAACGATGGAATAGGCTGCGTGTTGACTCAATTAGGAAAAGATGGAAGTGAACATCCGATTGCATACATGTCTAAGAAATTAAACCCAGCCCAAAGGAACTACTCCACTAGCGAAAAGGAATGTCTGGCAGTAGTTCTAGGAATAAAAAAATTTCGAGCGTTCGTTGAAGGGCACCCATTTAAAGTAGTAACTGACCATTCTGGTTTAAAGTGGTTGATGAGTCAGAAGGATTTATCAGGACGACTGGCGCGCTGGAGTTTGAAACTTCAAGGGTACACCTTTGACATTGAGTACCGAAAAGGCAGTTTAAATATAGTTCCGGATGCATTGTCAAGAACAAACTCCGTAGACTTGATTGATACCGTGACCGATAACTTTTCCCAAGCAATAGATTTAGATGCACCAGCATTTCAGTCTACAAAATATATAGAGTTAATTAAAATCGTCGAGGATGGGAAAGAAGTACTACCAGATTTACGAGTGGAAAAGGGGAGGGTTTATAAAAAAGTTGGATTCACTTCGTGTTTAGAAGGTGAGCCGTGGAAGCTATGGGTTCCCGAAGAGCTAACCCACAACTTGATCGAAATAGCACACGCAGCACCAACGGCAGCCCATGGCGGAGTAGCTAAAACCTTACATAAGCTACGTCGTTTTTATTTCTGGCCGAGAATGTTGTTCCAAGTACACTCGTTTGTATCCCAATGCAAGATATGTAAAGTAGTTAAAGCTCCCAACCAAATTTTGCGTGCACCAATGATAGCTCCTCTAAGAACCGAGAGGGTAATGCAACGATTATATATTGACTTATTAGGCCCGTACCCCAGGACAAAAAATTCTAATATTGGACTGTTGGTGGTACTAGACCATATTTCCAAATTCGTGTTCCTGTTCCCCCTTCGCAGTTTCACATCTACTCCAATCTGCAATCTTCTGGAAAGTCAAGTATTTCATGTGTTTGGTTGTCCAGAGATTGTGGTTTCGGATAACGGAACGCAATTTAAATCCAAGTTATTCCAACAATTCCTAGCGAAGTATGGTATAAAACACACTCGCACTTCTTTATATTCACCCCAGGCAAATGCTTCCGAGAGAGTGAACAGGAGTGTGCTCGCCGGAATCAGAGCCTTCTTAAAGGAAGATCACACCAAATGGGATAAAAACTTGAGTGAAATTTCTTGTGCTTTGCGCAGCTCATATCACTCTACCATCGGCTGTTCTCCTTACTACGCTTTGTTTGGTCTCCCCATGATCACGCATAGTTCATACTACACTCTACTGAGGAAGTTGGATTGCCTGGAGGAGTCCAGTGACTGTTTAGATCGCGCTGACACTCTGTCTAACATTCGAGCGCGATTAAAAGATCTAATAGCAAAAGCTTTTGTGACCAGTGCTGCGCGATACAACCTGCGGGCCCGTAAAAATTTGTTCCAACCGGGTGAAACGGTTTTTCGACGAAACTTCATTCTGAGTGATGCAGGCAGAAATGTCTCAGCTAAATTAGCACCGAAATTTGTAGAGGCCAAGGTACTCCAATTGGTCGGAAATTCATCTCTAGAGCTCGAAGACATAGCATCCAAACGTGTGGGAATTTATCACACCAAAGATGTGAGGAAATAACTCATGTTAGGCTTCAGTTTTTATTCCAGGCCTAATAAATTCCGCCTCATTAGATCTGATCTAACTGGATCTTTCGTGTTATTACAGGTCATTACAGAGTTGCTGGTACAACGTCACAACAATTAATTAAGAATTGATTTGATTGACCCTCGGCTAGACTATCTACCAATGATATAAAATTTTAGCTTATTTCTTTCTCTAAATCTGATTTAAATATCTTTTCTTTTAGTACGTTCCACTTAATGGGATTTCCTCTTTCAGATCAAAGCAGCTGTATACTGTAGCTATTTGTTCTGTGTTGTTAGGAAATAAAAATCCCCTTTATCCCTATTACGTGTTACCCTATGGTAACAACCGTTCTCACACCATCGTCACTTGCATTTCTTAAATCCAGTCCAAAACCTTCGTGTTCTTATTTCTTTTATTATTTCAAAATTTTTCTCATGATATATGAAGTTTTCATGGACAATTACCTCAACGGTGATATTTGAATAAAATAACCTTCGTTGTTCCTATTCCAGTCTGCAAGTGGCGGAAATGGTTTTCTATTTCCATAAAATTATAAAATTTATATGAGTTTTTTCCCATCAAAAACTGCAACACTTGCCATTTTTTTCGTCTTTTTTTTCCTCAAAATGATAAACTTAGAAAAATAGAAAAAGTCAGTTGGGAGTGAACTAGACTGATGGTTAGAGAGTCTTATTTTATTGTTAATTAAAAATAATGAGTTGTGTACTCCTAAATTAATTTTGTGGTTAGTTAGTAAAATTCTGTTAAGAATAGTAAAATGAGTTGTAAAGAATTATCCAAAAAAAAAGTTCGAAGTTTGAATAAGTATTAATTGGAAACTTAAAGTGGATAAATTTTGTAAAAAAAAAAAATTAGATCTATTCTAGTTTTGTAATGAAAACATTCAATTTTGATAAGAATGTTTAACAGTTAAAGTGTATGGAAAATTTATTATGGAGAAGAAAAAAATTTATTTTATTGTTAAAGAAGTAGTGATTAATAAATATTAAGTGGATAAATTTTAGAATAAAAGAAAAAGATTACCATTTGGAATTGTGAATATAAAATGGACTAGAATTAATTGTTTAGTGGATAAGCCTATATAAATAAGAACTTAACTAAAGATACATATAAAATGGCACCGTTTTAATTATTATCAAAATTTGTTAAAATATAAAGTCAATAAAAAGTGAAAAAGACAGATTTTGGTGTGAAGTATTTTATTTCTACGAGAATTGATCAAAAAAATTGATATAAAATTAGTACGAATGTCACAAAGATTATACGAACCAATTGCTAACCAGCCCGGAGCAAGCCGACTAAGGAACCTCTACATTACTAAGTGTAAGTAATAGTATTTAGTTCTTTTTGGTGTTTGTTGTTATGGTTCTTCCTTTAACGATACGGAAATGAGAGTATGAAATGAAGATAGGTAGTATCTCGAAAATGGTTATTTAAACTCAAAACATACGTGTTGTGTGTGTGTGTGTGTGGATCGGGCATGGGCAAGTCCAGGAAATCCCAAAGATGATTGGGGTCTTCAACCCTCTACCGGCACTTTGGATGTTTCAAAGTAATAGCTTCCGCTATCCCCAGCTATTACACTGTTATATTTAATATCTCATAGTTTTGCAGAGGTATAAGTGTTGGGGTGAAGGTGTTGATGTTTGCATCATGGGGTTGCGTGTTTATTACCGAGGTAAAAATTTTTCCATTTTCCTCTTCGACAAGAGAGTTGGCTGCAAAAACACCTGGTAAAATTTCTTTATTTACACACAGAAACTGACCTATTAATTCTTTTGAAACAGGTATCTCGACTAATTTACTTCTTCTGGAAGGGATTATGGAATTTTCATTATTATCTACAAATCTGGTTTCTCTAATTAGCGACGTTAGTTCCCTTGAGTTTTCATTTTCGGACATTTTACTAAACAATTTATCTTCCAATGAAACGTTCCTGGATCCAGACTTCGAATCTGCTTGAGGGCTTTCACAACTGTTAGTTGAATAAATAAGTGATACAGATTCGTTTGGGTTTTCATATGCAGGTTCTATTCTAAGTAATTTATCTGCTGGTCTAGTATCACGAGACTCGACTGTAGGGCAAATTTTTGGAATTTCCACAATGTAAGTTATGCCACTTGTTGTGCCATTATGACCGCCATCGCTTGAAATTTCATCTTCAGAATTTTTTTTAAACAATTTATCTTCAGATGTAAAATCACTGGAGTCAGAGGTAAAATCACATTCTTGGACTTTTACAATAATATTTGTAGAGGAAGCTGATTCTGAAATTTCATCATTGGGTTTTTACTAAATATTTTCCCTATAGATGAAGCGCCAATGGCTCCCGACCTACAGTCGTTTTTATGAATTCCGTCAGTGTCTCTTGTATAACAATGTAAGCTCGATTCATTCGAAAATTCATCTTCCGACTTTTTACTAAATAATTTATCTTTTGATGAAATTTCTATCGAATCAGGCTTATAATCTTTTTTAGAGATTTCAAAAGTATTGTTTATACAATCGAGTTTAACCTTGTTCATAATGAAATCCCTACCAAGGATTCCGTCTGCGTTTATATCGAGTATGTGATCTCTTACCACATGAAATGTGCATCCCAGATTTGGATTGTTGAAGAAGAATCCCTGTGTAGTCCCTAACGTTTCAGTTTTCGTACCCTGTATTCCCTTGAAGTTGATGCTTGTTGAGGTATCTATGATGGTTTCAGGTTTCAGTTTGCTTACTTTAATTATAGATATATCCGCACCAGTGTCGACTATCATATTTATAGTATTATAAGAAGTTATATACAGAGGAATTTGTATTTCTGCATTATTTGAAATGGGACCTAAATATTTATAATCTGTTGAGTGTAAATTTGAAAGAATTTGCATTGGTGCTTGTGTATTTGGTGGAGCTGTTTGACTGGAGTCCGTACCCGTTATTAACCTTGTAAATGTCTGGCTTCGACTTGTGGGTTGCAAGTCGAGCCCTGGGAGTTTCCCGAGTTTGAGTTTTGATGTTCCCACTTTTTCTTTTGGAAGCACTCTTCCACCGTATGACTTGTTCTGCCACAGAAGTCACATTTTGTTGTTTTACCGTTATTTGGGTAACCGTTATTTATTACCTGGTGACGTTGATTATAATAATGTGCGGTATTGTGTTTTTGTAGATGTCGTCCTGAATCAGAGTTGTTAAATCTTTGCTGGATTGGTGGCTGTCTATAGTTGCATTCCATTGCAATATGGCCGGGTCTATTACAGGAATAACATGTAAAGTTTTGATATTCCCTAAATGACTATTGTTGGTAGTGATATACCTGAGGCAGAATACCGGGGTATGCGGGTGCAGGTGGCAAATGATAGTTTGGCTGTTGGTGAGAGTAGTATTGAGATGGTGGTGAGTTCGGGTTTATCAAAGGGTAATGTAATGGAGGGTTATTTAAAGAAAATTTATTAAAATCATTATTTGGCAAAAGATAGTTTGGCTGTTGGTGAGCGTAATATTGAGATGGTGGTGAGCTTGGCTTTATCAGAGGGTAGTTTAATGGAGGGTTATTTAAAGAAAAGTTATTAAATTCTTTATTTAAATTATTCAGATCATTTTTTATGCTCGCTTCTGGTGTGGGAAAAGGAAAACCAGTCAGTTCGTACATGGAGTTGTTTCTGGAATAATTTAATAACAGTTCTGTTTGTAATGCCTGTTTTATTAAATTTTCCAGTTGTGTTTCACTAGAACCTATTATCGTCTGTCGTATGGTAGGGTGCGATAGTCCAACTTTAAAGGCGTTTATTGCGTATGATTCTATTTCTTTAACAAATGTGTCATTACTTTCCGAGTATTTACCTCTCACTGCATTCACTGTTTGATTTAGTAAGGTCTGTATTCTTTCGGAGTATGTTAATACCGTTTCATGTGGAAGCTGTCGGCAGTTTATTAAGTCTCTAGTTAGATCAATCGTGGTTTTTGTTGGATAAAAATGATCACTTAAAAATTTTTTTAATGCTGAAAATTCCTTAAACGGTTTTAAATTATTCAAAAGCATAAAAGCATCCCCACGAAAACGACTGTAAATATAAGTCATAAAAACAGGTTTTTGGTCATTGCTTAGATTGTTGTATATGATACTAGAATTATACAAAAAAATTTGTAAGTTCTCCCCTAACGTAGATTTTCGTTCTCCACTGAAGGTGGGAATGGTTTGAACCTGCTTAAAAGTATCTACGTTTGTCATTTCGGAATTTAATTTTGTTTCTATTTCTATATTATTTAAAATTATTTGTGTTTGACTAGCTAAATCTATGAGATCTTCAATATCACTATTATTACTTAAATTTAAAACAGTACCTGTAGAACCTTGAGATGATGTTGGTTTAGACTTTCTTCTTCTTCTTCGTGTAGCTGATCTTGTAATATCTGTTCTGCTTCGGAGGTTGTAAAATGCTGAATCTGAATCGCTGGATGTACTCATTCAGGAACTTGTAATTTGTAATGAGTAACAATGTTTTTAAAACAAACAACTAAACTTTATGCAGTTTTAAGGCTTCTTCCCGGTGTTTTGAATTTTTATAATGTTATACCCAATTTTCATTATATGAAATGATAACTTTTGATATCGAATTAAATGTTTTTTGTTTAAATAGCAACAAACTATATGTATTTACTGTTTGTACTGTATTTTTAATAAATAAATTTCACTGTTGGTATGAATCTTAATTTTATAACGACTTGCTTTAAGCACTACATACACAGTTTTGCGATAACTATTAGTGTTCACTGAATTGTTTTTTAACACAGCACTGTTTAGCTTCTGAATGTTTGTTTTTCTCTGAGCTATTTTATGTGTCGAAGTGTGAAGATTTAAAACAACTTCAAGAAATTTTCTAGATTTCTTTTTGCTCACAGGTTTCTTATATTTATTGTTTTTATTATTCTCTCTTGAAATACAAGAGGACTATCAACTGCGCCAGTGTTATGACCTGGAGCAGCTTTAACATTACCTTCACACTTTGCAACACTGAATACATACAAAAACAGACACAGGAGATTTAATTTATATTCCAATAATTTATAATATATGTGTTATTATGGTTTTCCATATTATTCACTGTTTGTGTGCTTTTGTCACTTTTGAATTAAAATGCAATATTTAAAAATATACTTTTTACTGTTTATTTTTAAATTTATTTATAATAATAAAACTTCCTTATAGTAACAATTTGATTTTTATTTTTTATTTTAAAGAATATCGATTTCGACTTACGTCATCCTCAGTTCTTAAATTATTATGAATAATAATTTAAGAACTGAGGATGACGTAAGTCGAAATCGATATTCTTTAAAATAAAAAATAAAAATCAAATTGTTACTATAAGGAAGTTTTATTATTATAAATAAATTTAAAAATAAACAGTAAAAAGTATATTTTTAAATATTGCATTTCAATAATTTATGTTATTATGTTATTTAAGAACATTTATTTATATTATTTAAAAACACTAATTTTATATTGAGCTAACAAGAAAAACTTATACTGACGGCTTACTAACTAACTAAAATTAATCACTTATACTAGCTATTAACCGATTGAAAAAACTGAGTCTTGCTTAAACTCTAACTGAATGAATTCTAACTGTTTTATTGACTCTCTATTATTCTTGACTCCAAATCGATTTCTGATTTTTGTTAAGTTGTCAAAACAATTTATTATTTCTTAAACGCAAAATATTTTTTATAATTATTTCGAAATAATTTCGCGCAAGCAAGTAAAATTGAATTTCAAAATATGTAAAAGTAAAATTAACAATACATAATTATTTCTGAAACGCAAAACAGTTTTTGTAATCATTTCGGAATAATTTCGCGCATGCAAGTAAAATTGAATTTCAAAATAGGGAGTAATAAGTCGATTAATTTAATTGAATAATTAACAATTTTGGAGTTTAGAGTTATTTGCTACATAGTTTAATATGTAGCACAACAGTTGTCACAAAATGTTGTTGTGTGACAGAATTATTACCTCATACCGCTAGTTTCTTCTGGGTTGTTACTTATGCTGTAGCACGTCATGGAAACACTCAAAAACAAACTTGATAAATTACACAATTTTTTGTAGATTTGCTACACACAAAACATTTTGTTAACACTTTGAAAATATTGTAAACTTAATAAAAAGTTATTCGATTTTAATTCGAATTTAGGCCTCTAAAATGGAATGCCATCATTGAATTTCACCAAATACATTTCAGTGAGATATCTCATTGCTATTGCTAGTGGTTTATGAGATCTCACTTTAATTCATATGCCAATAACAGGGACTGCGAAAACTTATTAAATTAACCGAAAACTTATTAAACTTAAAACAGGGAACTGTAAAGTTATTGATATATTGATATATCGAATAACGATAGCGAAATGATAAAATATCGTTGCATAGATTTATCGAAACTTATCGATATATCAATACTTATCGAAATATCGATATATTGACACTTATCGACACTTATCGATATATCGATATATTAATAATTATAGATACATCGGTTTTATATTTTTTGATATCGCCCAGCACTAGTAACAGTAGCAAAATGCCAGCTAAATTTAAACTTTTGTTGAATTACAATTTTTAAATCTCAGAGGTTGGTGGACGTTCATTATAATTCAAAAAAATAGTAAAACAATTTTTTTAAGCATTTAATTATGTTAACATTAACATCAAAAACGGTTTCAAAATAAATTAACAAAAATACAAAACAAAAAGAAAGAAACTTTATAATACAAGAAACAGAAACGTTACAATATTATGTTTTTACGTAATCATAAAAAATATGACGATACTTCTGCTTTGAAAAATATAGTAAAAGGATTCACTTTTCTCTTAAAATATCATTCTATTCGCCAATAAAATTACATAACCAAGAACACAAGACATTTTAAAAATTATAATTCAAAATTAATTAAATATTATAGGTACTTTATTACTGCTACTCTGGCTGGGCGATATCAGACAAGTTATAGAAAATATCGATATCAAAAACATACGGATAAAGCCGATGCATCAAATATGGATAACTCAGACTGTGTTTCAAAATCAAAGTATCATTATATCGATATTCGCCACAAATATATCTTGGTCGATATATCGATATTTATTGATATATCGATATTTATTTATATATCGATATCGATATCGATATCGATATCGATATCAATATCGATTCTATCGATAGTTTTTTGATGTCGATATTTTCCATAACTTCTTTAATATCCAGCCCAGCTCTAGTTGTCACACCCTTAAAAACCTGTCTTAAAATTTTTAGTCAAAAATATTGTTACAATTTTTTAGCTAAGTTAGCAAAAAAATTTTTAACGAATTTTCCTCGACCAGTGATAATTCAAAATCATTTTTTGCCAAAATTTTGATTTTAGCAAAAAAAATATTATACCTAATTTTTTATGTAATTTTAAAAAGCGCTATTTTTGAGTAATGTTAAAAAATGTGAAAAAAATCTCCTGTCCCCCCCTTAACTTCGAACATTACAAAAGAAAAAATTTGGAAAAATTCATGGTTATGGGAAATGTTGTATAGATTGAACGAAAACTATAGCGGTCGGCTCATCATTTTAAATGGGATTCTGAGTGGGTTGAGAGTGAAAATTGGAAAAAAAAATTATTTTTGACCTTGTTGAGTGGGGGGTGTCATTCGAAAGGTGATTTTTTTTCTAGTCCAAATCAATTTTTTTTTGCAATTTTCAAAAGCACAGTTTTTGAGTTATGTTAAAAAATGTGAAAAAATTTCCTGTAAATTAGCTTCGAACATTACAAAAGAAAAAGTAGGGTCTGCGTCGGACCAGACGGTGGAAGTGATACTTCTTTGCCCATTCGCTCGCACACACGGACACAGACAGATAGATAGGATACATTAAAAAAATAACTAAAAAAAAACAAAAATATTATTCAAAAAAAATGTTATTCAAGAAAAAAAATATTATTCAAAAGAAAAAAATATTATACAAAAAAAAAAGATTATTCAAAAAAAAAAATATAAAAAAAGAAACATATTATTCAAAAAATAAATAAAAAAAAATATTATTAATAAAAAAAAATTATTATTCAAAAAGCATAAGAACGTATAGTTATTAATTACTAGAAGGTACACCCGCACGGCGATGCCCGTGCTTCTCAGATAAAGTGGTTGAAAACTGCTTTTCTTTTGAGTAAATTCTCCGATAGTTTTTTGTAATGTCATTTAATTTAGCTTATTTTATTAGTAATATATAAAAAGTTTGAAAAAAATGTAATAGTATCATTTTGCAGTCAGCAAAAGCCATTAAGTAAATGTCTCTAAAGCTATAGATAAATTTACATATTAAATGTACGTTAAAATTAAAACACATTGACAGACAAATAATAATTAAATAATTTTTATAAATGTAGATGGCAAAAGATTAGGGTTAGAAAAAAAGTTAAAATTTTATTCCAAAGATTTAATTCAAATAATTCAATGTGTCACGAACAATTAGGTTCGGCCACAATTGTCAATTACTTACTCCGAAACCACCGTACTCGTCATACAAAATTGGTACACTGGTTCATTGCTATTGGTTTAGCGTCCTATTTCATGTAGACTTATAATCATTTATCAATCCAGAAATTTTGCTGTTCTGAAAAGGGTCGTATTGCAATTTGCAAATATATTTTATCGATTGTCTGCAATACTCTACTACATTGATGCATACGCCGGCCGATTAAAAAATACCACCATTTTTAGTGAATATTTTCGTTGAATGGGTTTTATTGCTTTATGGTCATCGTCTTATTTCGACATTCCTTCCCACAACTTAAAACAAAAATTGGAAAAAATAATAATAAGACTAATTTCATTTGTAAATTCAGACTTATATATTAAATTATTAAAACAGTCAAATCACAACATATGTTAACATATTTGCATATATTTTATAGTTCCCTTGCAATAACAATAATAGTTTTGAAAGTAATGGAGATGCATATTTCACTCAATAAGTAAAACACTTTAAATCTGTAACTCTGATATTGTTCATAATCTTTTTCTTCGGTACTAAGGTTCCAATGCAAATTCTTGGTTCATCAATGTTTCTAAGTTCTGCAAATGCAAGCAGGTTTGTTTAACCATATAAGCAATGCTTATATGTATCGTATTGGTGCTAATGCATAGAAATATGTACATATTTTATATAATTGCAAACCATAAGAATATATTTGTTGTAAATTAGAAATATGTATTTGTTAAAAAATAATTTAACATAATTTTCATATATATGTACATTGTACATATTTGTTTGTCGCATTATACATTAACTATTCATTTTAATGATAATTCCGAAAAGTGAAAAAAAAAATTGATCAAAGATAACTAAGCGAATAATGTTTTATTATTATAAAATATGATTGATTTAGTAATTTCGTCTTTATTACCATACAGCATAAGGTTGATTTACTAATTTCGTCTTTATTACCATACAGCATAAAGGTTAAAATATAACTTCAAACAGCGTGACGCGGTTTCTCGATTAACACCCCATCAAAATAATTACAACGAGCGCAAAGAAGTATAACTTCAAAAATTTGGAAAAATTCATGGTTATGGGAAATGTTGTAAAGATTGAAAAATGTAGCGGTCGGCGCATCATTTCAAATGTTATTTTGATCGGGTTGAGGGTGAAAATTTAAAAAAAAAAATTATTTTTGACCTTGTTGAGTCATATGAAAGGTTGATTTTTTTCTAGTCCAAAACAATTTTTTTTGTAATTTTCAAAAGAGCAGTTTTTGACTTATATTAAAAATTGTGAAAAAAATTCTTGCCCCCCTTCCCCCTTAACTTCTAACATTACAAAAGAAAAATATTTGAAAAAATTCATGGTTATGGGTAATGTTATAAAGATTGAATGAAAACTATAGCGGTCGGCTCATCATCTCAAATGTTATTTTGAGGGGGTTGAGAGTGGATATTTTGACTGTATCGACTTTTTCTCCGTTTTTTCCGTTGGTTTTCTTTAAAAATTCTCAAAACTGGCTCTCAAACTATTTTCTACAAAAAAATTTATAAAGAAAAATTCATCAACCAACAACAGTTGAAGCTACAACAATTGATAATATATTTTCCAATATAAATAGTTTATAAGCTGGCGTTATTGAAGCTTTCCTTAGTCACCATAAACAGCTTTGGGTAAAATGCAACCCAACGTGAAACAATGCAAACAAAAACTGTTGTTTTCTCAAAGATTATATACACGGTACCCTCAGCGAGCGAATTATATTCGCACTTGCCTGACTTTTTTTTACTTCATTGCATGTTACAGAATTTATGTTTTTTGGGATACTACAGCTTCCTATAATATCGATATAATTAGAACTACGCGAAATCTATAACATTGGTTAGCCATTAATTAAAGTATTTGATGGATATTAGCTCACTATATGTCCAGAACATTTTGTTTCCAGAGCTGTAAACGCAATATTTAGTTATTTTAAAATAGAGCCGTTCTAAATTTCGAGAATTTTGTGAATCTTGGCTTGACGACTTTTTTTTTTTTTATTAATTAGCTAGACATATTTAGCACACTAAACATGAAATATTCATTATTCAGACTCTTTGAATATCCGAAGATACCATGTTAACTATAAAGTAAGGAGATGAGGAAAGTGGAAGGAATGAGGATATAGGGATAACTTTACTAATTGTTTTAAATGACGATGGACATTTTCTTTAAATGTATGAGGGGAAAATTCATCGAGAAATACAGAGGAGGGCATTGAGTTCCACAATTTGACCACTGTATTAAAATAGTTGTTCTGGAAGGACACAGATCTACAACGAGGTATTTGTACAACAAATGGATCGGATAACTCAGCAGCTCTTGTTTGTCGATTATACTACGCACACGATGGAAGGATATTTTGTATTTCCTTAGAGGAGAATTCGCTAAAGTTATATTTATAGTCTTATTTTTAAAAACTCATAACTTTGGATCTAAAAAAGATAGAAACTTCTGTTTTATTTTATTTTAAAGTTACAAGATGCTTTTTTAAAAAAAAGTCAAAAAATTAGCAACAACTTCCTATTGTTATAAACACATAGAATGTTAAAATCGAATTTTAGTCATTTAGTCATTTTGGCACCCACGTAATGAGTTTTTAGTATGACCATCGTATTCTACGTTTCATTTTTTATAAAAACGTATTTCTAACTAATAGAAAAATAATTTATACTGTTAGAAATAAATTAATTTATCGAGTGTAGGACGACAAAAAATTCCATAAACGGGTCATTCTTTTACATACCAAACAGATTAGGACAAAATCTGACCCACACATTTTTGATTGAGCTGAAAATAGAAATATGTAGTTAGAAATAGTTAGAAATAGTGTTTTTAGAAAATTGAACGTAAAATACGATGGTTATATTAAACATTCTTTATTTTTGTTGGGCAGTGACTAAACATCGATTTTAAAATTTTGTTTGTTTATAACAATAGGAATTTGTTAATAATTTTTATAGATAACAGTTTATTATTTAAAAGTCCATCGCTTAACTTTGAAGTAAAACGGGAAAAAGTGTCTATCTTTACCAGAACCGAAGTTATAAATCTTTGAAAATAAGCCTTCAAGCCAAAAATAACGAAATTTTCTAAACTATTTTGATCTAAACGAGTAGGGTGTCATTTCACATTTGAAACAACACATAATTTAAGAAACATTACAATTTTTTTAGAATTATGTAATGCACAGTATTTGAGTTATTGTAAAAATCTCTCCACCACAAACTGGTGTATTTGAATCTTTTTTGAGTTACCATAAACAGCTATGGATAAGATTTGACCTAAAGCAACATTTTTTGTGTCATTTTTGATCAATATAGATGTGATTGTAATTTACTATTGACATTTACGATTAAACATTTATTTTGTTATGCGTCTATGGTCTGGTAATATAAAGACTTTACAACACAAGTTTTTGTCAATAATTTTTGATATTGTGTTCTTTTACATTCACGGAACCCTTGGCGAGCGAATTTTATTCGCCAGTGTCTGACTTTTTTTTATATAGAACCCGTAAAAAATTTTCAGGCAAATCAAAAATTTTGTCAAAGATTTTGTCTTAATCTGTTTGGTTTTGTAAAAGAATGACCCATTTATGGAATTTTTTGTCGTTCCGCTAGTAAAAATCTTTTCTCCATTAGTTAAAAATAAGTTTTTTATAGAAAATTAAACGTACAATACGATAGTTGTACTAAAATCTGATTACGTGGGTGGGGTGATGACTAAACATCGATTTCAACATTTTATTTGTTTATAACAATAGGAATTTGTTAATAATTTTTATAGACTTTATTTTATTTAAAAATAGCATCTTTTTTTAACTTTAAAATAAAACAAAACAGAAGTTTCTATCTTTGTAGGAGTTTTTGAAAATAAGCCGTCAAGACCCTAGAACCGCTCCATTTCCAAAAAAAATCCCCGAACACTTATATCTTTTTTTTTTATATAAAACTTCTTAAAAACCAAATCAAAAATGTGTCGGTCAGAAGGTGTTCGGCTTGTAAAAGAATGACCCACATACCACCAATCAACAATGTTATCTGTTTCCGAAAATAGGTCTAATGAAAGTAAAATAAATATGAATTCAACTGTCAAAAACTTGTGCTCTGAATGTTCTTAATTATTACATAAGTATATCCACCATCCGAAATTGTCTATAAAAATAACACGAACAAAAATCTTACCTCCAATTAGTCTTGTTTTAGCTATAAGCCACAGATTTCTCATGATTATGGATCTTATTTCTATTTTTTTCAGACGACTTAGAAAGATTAAATCTGTTTTTTTTGTATTAAATCCAAAAGAAAAACTGTATCTATAATCCATCTTCATTTATTTTATTTCTTTTTCTGTTATTTTTACGAAGATAATTTTCTTTTAAGTTTTCTTTATAAATAATGGATTAAAAAGATATGAACAAATGTAATAATTAGTTTCCAAGTGGGTGCTAATTTAATCAGATTTTTTTTTTAAATTATAGTCAAGGATTCAATGACAATAGTCAAGAAGATTGCAATCACATATCAATGTCAAACTATCGCTGTGCTAAAACCAATATGTTCCAGTTCGTAAAACATAAAAAATATATTTTGATATGGGTTATACAACCACACTTTTAATAAAAAAGGGGAAAACAGAATAAAATACAATAAAAGGACATAAAAGAACTCATTCGTTTTTCAATTTTTCGCACAGTCTGGGGGTGAAAAATTCATTATTAAGTTTTTCATTTACTTTTTCGTTATCGGTTTATTTTTTGTTTTTCATTAATTTTATTTTGTTTAATTTAGTTTTCATATTTTATCGATGTTAAATAAGATAGACGGATGGATATGGTTTTGAAGTAAATATATGTTGACAGGACAAGCCATTTTAAGAGTTGGTCAAGTGCAAGGTTAATTTCATGTGTTGTTGTTTATGAATGTCGGATGCTGGTTTAATGTTTACAACACCCACTTTATATAACTTTTTAATAAGGTTATGTAGTGATTTTCAATTTGATTATTACATTTTTTTTTCTATTTCCATTGATTTATACTTAACAGTTGAGGATTCATAAATTAACTGTCTATAATAATACATTTTTGAATTAATGTAGGGTGGGAGTGAAGTTTATCGTTAAACCAAATATTTATTCAATAAAACATTTGTTAAGACAAATTATTCATTGTGATCAGGCGGTAAGGGCGTTTTGTTTCACTCTATGTAAGGGCAAACTTATTTTGCTTTAAAGCAGTTTATGCATTACTGCATCACTTTTTGTCTAAGATTTATAAATTTATAGTCAAATATGTTGTTAAAGTAGCAAATACACTACCATGCTAATAAATAAGATTTGTTTCATCTACAGTTATTACATAATATCTTTTTGGTAAAACAATTGGATATTTTTCATGAAACCCTAAACGAGAATATTTTACGCGTAACGCGGCCACCTACACATACAAATTTATTTTCATCTAAGACTGGATTTAGTGAAACCTGAAAGATGATTATTATTTTTTAAACTTTTAATATCCTCTAGAAAAAGTTCTAACTGGATTAGTCAAATAATTTTTAAATCTAAAAAATATTAAATCTTTTTATTGATATTCTTTTAATTTAAGACTTTGTGTAATTGAATTATTTACGAATCTTAAACAATATGCTTTTATAACCTCTTCAACTTTTTAATGGAAAAGTATTTAATTTATATCGATTTATTGTTGGATAGTTTTAATCCAATGGTTTTAATTCTGATACAAGTAGTTAAAGTCTAAGTCTTCTCAAGACAGTTAAAGCAAGGTTTTCTGCTTTTGCAAAATGGTCTCTTTCTTGAATCAACAATTTAACAAATTTTTCGTAGGGACAGTGATCAAAAGTTTGCGGACGCCATCTTTTGGTTTATACATAATGAAATCAATGTTTATAAGATATTGTTTATATTTTATACTTTATGGAGGCTTGGTATATTTCAAAACCCCCGGTATAGAAGCCATCTACATTTTTTAGCACAATAAAAATCGTGAACTTGTAGCGCCATTTTGAAATTAAAACTCAATATAAAAAAAATCTCAATATTCAAAAAATCGCCATAACGCTCATAACGCCATCTGGAAAAATAAAACTCCATATAAAAAAAATTCAAAAATATTTAATCAAAAACACTAATTCAATTTTTTGCATATGGCAATGTTCATTGTTTATTGCAAATGGCGTGAATGGGTATGGCTATGATATATCGGGGGTTTTGTATATTTGGAAATATATATATATATATATATATATATATATATATATATATATATATATATATATATATATATATATATATATATATATATATATATATATATATATATATATATAATTTTCTTTTTTTGGTAACGAAAGTAAAAGGACAAAGAAGTAAATGTTCATTAAATATTTGATTTAGATCAGTGTTTTTCAAGCGTTGGTCCGCGACCCATTAGTGGTTTCCAGAAAAAGTTTAGTGGTCCCCAAAATTCTTTATATTTATGCAAGGGCTTTTTTCGCTCTTAAATGTGAATACTATTTCTTATTGTGAATATTAAATTTTTGTTTCTACAATAGCATATACAAATTCTATTTTCACGTAGGCTTAATCTCTAGTGAAAATGCTTTTTTCTATGATAAAAAATGAAAAGTCTATTTGACTAGTGTAAAAAGAATAACAGTTTGTAGTTGCTATGGTTTTCATATAATTTTACAATAGTATATTAAGAAACTAGTTTCATAATTGACGATTTTATCGCACGCAATTTGTTTAGAAAACGACCCGCGCAGCGGGGAGTTTTCTAATAGTGGAGTCATTTTAGTAAAAAAAAAGTGATATATTTGATGTAAGAGCAAAGTTGAATTTTTTTTTGTGTTTAATGTTAAGGACATAAAAGTTAGTTATTATTTAGCAAATTTGGAGGTCCGGAAGTGCCTCAAAAATGGCAAAAACTGGTTTTTTGGTGTATTTTGAGTAGATCGCTTCACTATTTTTGAAATGTTTCGGGCTCTAATGAGCATCAAAAAAAAAAAATGAAAAATATTTGTGATTAAATTTCAAATCCATCTAGAGGGGGTTAGATACTTTAAAAGTGTAACCTAACCTCAAAAAACCGAATCGCGTAACTTTTTTTTTTTTTACCAAATTTATGATAAGGGGCGGAAAAATCGTCGAATTTTCATGAAAATTTCAGGAAACATGTATTTTAATAGTCTTAAAATGGGATTTAATTTTTAAGAAAAAATTTTAATATTTTCGGCCACAATTGGCATTTTTCGTTAAATTTGGCAAATGGTGCCATTTTATGAGAAGTCATCCAAAATAAAATTTTTTTTTTAATCTGTAGTTTTTTTATCTACTTTAACCTAAGTATAATTAAAATTATGTTGCCTTAATTTAAATGCCCATTTTTTGGCATGAAAGAAAAACATTCATTTTTGCATTTTTTTGACATTTTACCATATATACGATATTATTTATGCTATTATCATGTATTTTGCATAAAAGTGAAATATACAATTCAAATTAATAAAAAATATTTTTTAAAATTATACATAACCTACAAAACTTTTTTTTCTTCCAATGCCCTAAATTGCTTTTGGTAAATAATTAAAATGTTATTACAATTATTGTAAATAATTGATATAAGATTTTGAAAAAATGTAATATTCAATTTTTTTCAAACATTTTTCAAACATATAAAATACACAGCATAAATAATTTTACGCCAATTATGCTTTCAATTGAAAATTCTATATGTGTTATTATAGTTTTCTATATTAATTACTGTTTGTGTGCTTTTGTCACTTTTGAATTAAAATGCAATATTTAAAAATATACTTTTCGCTGTTTATTTTTAAAATTTTTATTTTATCAATAATAATTAGAGATGTTAAAATACGGTATTTTATTTTTTTTGTATAATACAGCGTATTATACATTGTATAATACAAAATAAAATACCGTATATTCTGTACAAAAGTGCAATAGCCGACATACAGTGTTAGTGATATAACAACAAAAATTACTTCCATCACCATTTTCAATCACAACTAATTCATTTCCTTCTAAATAACTGCCCCGACATTTGAATTTCTTATCGTTATCTTTATTTATATTTCTTAAACCAATGCTAAGAAGATCTATTTATTCATGTGATTCTGCTTGGTTTCAATATTAATCACTTTCATTCGCGCCGAGTTATTGTATTTATGTTTTTATTTAAATTGAAAACTTAATCATTTCCCATCGGTAAACTGTTGAAGATTTAAATTATGATTTTTCACATAAACAAGATTACGCCTCTTTGACTTGTAAGACAAATACTTCTTGCAGTATGAGTTAGGCTGCAGATTGAAAAAGATTTTTCTGTTACAGTGGAATATGCGAAACGATGCAACATTCCGAAGAGCCACAAACTCTTTGCCACTAAGTTAAACAATCAATATAGCTGCCATTGGTTTCAAAATGTGATTTTTGAGATTTGGGTGTTTTAGTTAATCAATTTGAATGTATAGAAAGAGGACTACTC
Organism: Diogma glabrata; assembly: GCA_963693315.1. NCBI lineage: Eukaryota > Metazoa > Arthropoda > Insecta > Diptera > Cylindrotomidae > Diogma > Diogma glabrata. The sequence continues at coordinate 61,162 of CAVNZG010001349.1, forward strand.
AAAGATGTAAAATTGAATGACAGTCCATAGCTCATAATGAGTGGAACGGAATGAGTTCATGGCTCATAATTTTGATTTGTAGCATAAAAAAAATTCCTTATAACGGTGAACAGTAATGAAGCAGCATTCGATGTTTGAAATTTATGTTCTGTTAATATTACAACAATTTTGTTGCCATAGAAATTTGCGAATCACTAACAATGCGTTTCTACTGTTAGTAACAAGGGGCAATAACTCATTAATTCCTTCTGTGTCGTTCATATATTCAAGAACCAGTAGTATATATTTTTGCAGTTATAAATTCTTCAAGTAATTCACGCGAAATCTCAATAAAATTGCAGATTACTGATTCGCGCGCCACCACAATAGAAAAAAATTTTATAATAAAATACCTTGTATTTTACTACGTTTTGGACAATACGGTATTTTACGTATAATACCGCGTATTATACAATAGTATTAAACACTTTTACATCACTAATAATAATATAAACTTCCTTATAGTAACAATTTGAATTTGATTTTTTATTTTATTGAATATCGATTTCGACTTACGTCATCCTCAGTTTAAATTATTATTACAATTTTTGCTTAAACTATTACTTATATACTACTTCAACTGCTATTTTTTATTATTATGTCATATATTTTGTTAGTTTAATTTTAATTATTTACCAAAAGCAATTTAGGGCATTGCAAGAAAAAAAGTTTTGTAGGTTATGTATAATTTTAAAAAATATTTTTTATTAATTTGAATTGCATATTTCTTTTTTATGCAAAATACATGATAATAGCATAAATAATATCGTATATGTATATGGTAAAATGTCAAAAAAATGCAAAAATGAATGTTTTTCTTTCATGCCCGAAAATGGGCATTTAAATTAGGGCAACATAATTTTAATTATACTTAGGTTAAAGTAGATAAAAAAAAGTACAGATTAAAAAAAAAAATTTATTTTGGATGACTTCTCATAAAATGGCACCATTTGCCACATTTAGCGAAAAATGCCAATTGTGGCCGAAAAAATTAAATTTTTTTCATAAAAATTAAATCCCATTTTAAGACTATTAAAATACCTGTTTCCTGAAATTTTCATGAAAATTCGACGATTTTTCCGCCCCTTATCATAAATTTAGTAAAAAAAAAAAAGTTACGCGATTCGGTTTTTTGAGGTTAGGTTACACTTTTAAAGTACCTAACCACCCTAGATGGATTTGAAATTTAATCACAAACATTTTTCAATTTTTGCTTTTTTTTTTGATCATTAGAGCCCGAAATATTTCACAAATAGTGAAGCGACCTACTCAAAAAACACCAAAAAACCAGTTTTTGCCATTTTTGAGGCACTTCCGAACCTCCAAATTTGCTAAATAATTACATGCCCACTAACTTTTATGTCCTTAACATAAAACAAAAAAAAATTCAACTTTGCTCTTACATCAATATAAAATGCTAATATGACTCCACTATAAAGGATAAGTGCGATGAAACGTCTTTTGAAACGAGGTTTTTCTACTATTTTTTCTATTTTGCATTTTTTGTCTTGAAATTTAAAAAAATGTGTATTTTATTAAAAAAATATGGAGGGGCTGAAATCTCACAGCTCTGAGATATCAAGACTTCGGTATGGGTAAAGGATTTTGATATAGTTTTCGGCAAAAAACTTTCACGAGGACATGGTTTTTAGTTTTGGGCAGCGATGTATATCAAACATAATTTTTTGTTAAAGTACAAGTATTTTTTATCACTGTTTAAAAATTTATTACAAAACTGACACGAAACATCAATACGTTGCCGCAAAATTATAATCAAAATTCCAAAAATATTGTTAAATTAAATAAAATCAAACTGTTTCAAAATTCCAAAAATATTCCAAAAATTAGAATGAAATCAAATATTTAAACTTTTTCTAAATTCCGATAATATTCCAAAAATTTTTAAAAATTCAAACTTTTCCAAAACTCTAAAAATATTGCAAAAATTATTACAAAACCAAAAATTAAAACTTTTCCCGAAATTCTAAAAATATTGCAAAAATTATTACAAAATCAAATATACAAACTTTTTCAAAATTCCAAAAATATTTCAAAAACTATAACAAATTCAAAAATTTCCGTGTCCAATTTCATTTTCAATTACATTTACGTCATAAAAACAGCTACATTTTTTTTCCAAAAAATTGGCTAAAAAATAAATGAAATCATTTTTTGACACACTTGACAACATTTTTTTGACAAACTTATAATGCCATAATTCTCAATAATAATAAAAAATTTCATTTCAAACAAACAATTTTATATTTTTCCAAAAAGTTGGGTAAAAAAATAAATAAAAATCTTTCTTTTGACACACTTGACAACATTTTTTGACAAACTTATAATGCAAAAATCTAGTTTTTGATCTCACATACCAATCCCTACCATCAAGATTTCTCCAAATTTGATGTTCCTACTCGTAATCACTTAAAATGAACGTTTTTTAAGCCAAAAATATGAAAATTTGCTATTTTTGACACACATAATGATTTTTTTGACACACTTCCGGTACGGTTATCGAACACAGCGTCCTTTCAGACCTGTCCATTGTGTATACCTATTTTTAGAAAAGAAAATTTTTGAAATCCCTCCAGCGGTTTTCCCTGCAGCGTACATAATGACGGCCGGCAGACAGACATACATTTTTTTTTTGCTTTTTTAGAATCAGGAGGTCCTTAAACGTCGAGACATGTCAAAAAAAGTGGGGGTAAGAATTTCACTTTGAGCTCATGAATGTAATACTTAGGTCTTTCAGACCGAAGTAATAGTCAATTTGAAATATTGTTATTTATTATTACTAATTATTTTAATTAATTAAAATATTTAACACTAATTTAGATATTCTTATTTATACTAGGAGGGCCCGGCGTGCTTCGCTACGCTTATAAATAAAGTTTTTACATAGACATTTTGTTGACGTAGAAGCAATGATTTTAAAAAGTGGTAATGAGAAATGCTAGCATATAATTTTTAATTTTTCTTTTAAATATATGAATGAAAATTAATCAGAACTCTAGCTGATCAGTTCGGATATATGAAAAATTAGCGATCAAATAAGTTTTCAAGTAAGCTTATTTCATCTCTAACTTATTTGATCGCTAATTTTTCATATATCCGAACTGGTCAGCTAGAGTTCTGATTATTTTTCATTCATATATTTAAAAGAAAAATTAAAAATTATAGGCTAGCATTTCTCATTACCACTTTTTGAAATCATTGCTTCTACGTCAACAAAATGTCTACGCAAAAACTTTATTTATAAGCGTAGCGAAGCACGCCGGACCCTCCTAGTATTAAAAATTCTAATAATCAAATTTACGATCTTTTTTATCCTCTTTCATTCACAAACAATATAAATTAAAAATTCTAACAATCAAATTTACGATCTCAAACTATCATACCAAACACACACATTACAAAATTGTAGCTGAAAAAAAAACACAACAATCAATAATCAATTTTTTTTCCTCTTTCATTCACAAACAATATATATTAAAAATTCTAACAATCAAATTTACGATCTCAAACTATCATACCAAACACACACATTACAAAATTGTCGCTGAAAAAAAAATTCAATAATCAATATTTTATTCTCTTTCATTCACAAACAATATATATTAAAAATTCTAACAATCAAATTTACGATCTCAAACTATCATACCAAACACACAGATTACAAAATTGTCGCTATATATTAAAAATTCTAACAATCAAATTTATGATCTTTTTTAACCTCTTTCATTCACAAACAACGTATATCTAACTAAATATTAAACGTATTAATATATAAGATAAAACAACAAAGAAAAATAACATCCATACTCACCTAGATCAATGCATGAACTGAAAATAAGATATAAAATACTATAAACAAAGAAAAGATTTGGACGATTCCTTTTGATCCATTTGATTTGATTTGAGGGGAGGCAGTTGAATTCAAAAATACATTATAATTCGTCTATAACTTTTTTATTTATGATCCGAAAAATCCCAAAAATCTCTCAGATATAGGTTACACTAATATCAGTTAGCAGTGAAAATTTGGAATCAGTGAAAATTCGAATAAAAAAGCCTTAGGCTGTACAAAGTACAAAGTTAGCGTATTAATATATAAGATAATTATTCGTTTTAATTTTCACTGATGCTTGTATGACCAATGTGACCAACCTTGAAAAACAAAACTTTGCGAATCGTAATGAAGGCCATTTCGATATGCAGTTGGGTATCGAAAAGACTTTATTTTAGACGCAAAATAGAAAAAGTATTTTAAACAACGCAACCATGAAAAAATAGAATATGAATTTTGAATGTTATGTTGTCGATTTCTAACTTTATAATGTATAGTAAATATCGATTATATATATACTATCATAGAAAAAATTGCATTTCCTACGCAAAATAAAAACAAATGTTTACTCACGAAAAAAACAATGTTTTCATCTCTTGTAGGAAAATATACTATATCATTGATTTTTCTTCATTTTTTGGTCTTCTTTAACCATTGCTATAGAAAAAAATGTTGTATTCCACATGACGATAAAATTTCATTATCTTCTGCTTATTAGTGTCTCGGCTGACGCCTCGACGCTAGAATCGCTCTCGAAGATAAAGTGCAATTTTATCATCTTGTTCAATAAACAACTATTCTTCTCTTTTTTAATTTGTATATCAACATGTCAAATCAAACGTATGTCAAATGCTTTTTGAGTTAGTTATCTTTTTCTGCTCAAATTACGTTAAAATATTTACTACACAAAATGAAATACAAAATAAGAAATAAGTGATTCATACATTTATTTTAATATTTACACATGCTTTATTTTTTGTGATTCATATGATTAAATTAAACCCATTGACTTTGAATATCGTTAACAAATATTTTAAACATCATTAACAAGACATAAAAAATAAATAAACTATTACTTAAAAAGTATATAAATCTGAAACTTTTTCGTATTACTACTCATAGGTTTAGTACAATCATTTAGCAAAGACTCAAAATCATCCGATCTTTAACAAAAAAAAAGCTCAAAACTTTCCATTGCGGCCATCTTGCTCCTTAACTGTGCCAGCTTCGGCTATATATCACTACTCACGACGAGAACCGCTGTGTTGTAGGCCTTATAATATGGATAACACCAGCGCATAAAAAAGGTTTTTTAGACTTAGGCATGCAACAATTACATGCGTTCTGAGGTGTTGATGGATTGACAAAATGGATAACTCATCAATAAAATGTGAAGGGGCTGAAATCTCACAGCTCTGAGATATCAAGACTTCGGTCTGGGTTAAGGATTTTGATATAATTTTCGGCAAAAATTTTGTTTTTAGTTTTTGGCAGCGATGTTTATCAAACATAAAACTCTTAAACTTTTTAAACTCTGTTAAAGTACATGTACTTTTTAACTCTGTTTAAAAATTTATTACAAAACTAACACGAAACATCAATACGTTGCCGGAAAATTATAACAAAATAAGTTAACATAATTTAGTGAAAATATGATACAATCAGCAAACTACTCAAAACTTTCCATTTAGATTTTCGAGAAAATATTACAAAATCAAAAATTCATATTTCTTTCAAAATTCCAAAAATATTCTAAAAATTATAGTAAAAAAAAAATTTTCAAAATTCTAAAATATCCCGAAAATTATTACAAAATCAAAGATTAAAACTTTTTTCAATATTCTTAAAATATTGCAAAAATTATAAATAAAATCAAAACCAAAAATTGAATATTTTTCATTCCGGAATATCTTTAAAAATTGAATCTTTCTCCAATATTCTTAAAATATTGCAAAAGTTATAACAAAATCAAAAACACAAACTTTTTTCCAAATTCCAAAACTTATAATAAAATCAAAAATTTAAACTTTTTCAAAATTTTAAGAATATTCCGAAAATTTTTACAAAATCAAAAATTGAAACTTTTTTACAAAAATTCTAAAATTATTGCAAAAATTGAATAAAATATTGCAAAAATTATAACAAAATTAAAACACAAACTTTTTTCAAAATACCAAAAATATTCGAAAAAAAATTATAACAAAATCAAAAATACAAACTTTTTTCAATATACCAAAAATATTCAAAAATTATAATAAAATCAAAAATTTAAACTTTTTCAAAATTTTTAAAATATTCCGAAAACTTTTACAAAACCAAAAATTGAAACTTTTTTCAAAACTCTAAAAATATGGCAAAAATTCATAATTCATAATTCACAAATTCAAAAATTGAAACTCTTTCAAAATTCATAAAAATATGGCAAAAATTATAACAAAATTAAAAATACAAACTTTTTTCAAAATTCCAAAAATATTCCGAAAATGATAACAAAATTAAAAATTTCCATGGCCATTTTTCATGTTCAAATACGTTTTATGTCATACAAATTTTATTAATTTTATTTTTATCCAAAAAAATGAAAATCATTCTTTTGACGCACTTCGAAAACACTTGACAATATTTTTTTGACAAACTTATAATGCATTGATTGCATATTTATACCAACAAATTATTCTACACTATCGACAGTCAAATGAAATTGGAATGTGTTGTTTAAAATATTTAGCACCGACACTCATCTTCAGCAAAATTGATTATAACTATTCAAAGTATTTGTGACGTCATGCATATGAAAATTATTTTTCCTTAATCAAGGCCTTAAATGACTTTTCCCAAAGTCGTGACCTATCTAGATCGTTTTTTTACACCGGAAAATGGAAGTATGCCAATTTTCAGAAAAAATTATAGTGCCGTTTTCGAGAAAAAATTTACAAATGTGCAATTAGTGCTCGTTTAATAAGTAAGATGACAATTAGGCCAATATTTAATGACAGGATAAAGGAAATAAAAATAAAATTCAAAAATGTTCACAAACAAAAATAGAATTGATTGCCAAAATTGATTCCTTGAGCATGTGATATTACCTTGCATAGTGTTATTTCATCTCATTGCTATTGTCAGTAGTATATATGTAATATCTCAAGCTAATAATTCGTACGTCAATAGCAGGGACTGGCTGGAGTACGCAGAGTTAAAATAAAAAATCAACAAACTGTTTCGTTCGGGAAGTAAATTCTAAAATAATTTCTGACCCTATTAAAAAAAATATTCAGTGACATCTCTCGAATACTGTTATAAAATCAGAGAAAATTTTTCTCACTCCTTTTAACAGAAAAGCTTTTTCATCCTATATAATATGTTCAAAATAGTTAGTTCAAGCTTTTGTTTTCTAGTTTTATTGGTTTTCTTTTGCATCTATATACTATTGTTTTTATCATTATCATGAAATCAGTTTGTAATTACTTTTTCACACTTGTGAAATGTTATGTTGTCAGTTATAATTAAATAAAAGTCGACGATGGAATATATCGTCGCTTTATTAATGAAACAACGTATACGCAAAAGTGTAGTTTCGAGATAATTGGGTTTAAAGATTTTTCGATTTTCTGATTTTCGTAAACTCGGCAGCACTATTGAATGAATAAAGATATTGAAAAAAAATTTCTACCAATTAATCTTGACTAATTTCCCCACAACATATTAAAATTTCACATTGGTACCTGCTGGCTTTTCTACCTAAAAAGAGGTGAAAAGTCAATCAGGTACCTTATACGTTATTTCATATTTCATATACGTTATTTCATTTTGCATGGAAGTACGATTAAGCCTAATAGTACATTATGATGCTAGGACGTAAAGTTAAAGATTTTGGACGGATGTGGAGTTTGCAAATCGAGGCGCTAGCCGAGATTTGCACCCACATTAAGTCCAAAATAGCTTACGTCCGTGCGTCATATACTATTTTTTATTCGTCGCAAGCAAAATATTTTAAGAAAAGTTGTTTATTCTAAATTAAAATTATAAATTTTCATAAATTTTAAAATAAAAATATGTGGAACAAGTAACCTTTGACAAAATATTTATTATTTTTTCCAAATTATTGTGTAGCTATGACAACAAATGATAACAACTATTTTAATTGGATAATGAAATTTTGAATTTAAGGGTTGCTTTGATAAAAATTTTTATTTTCCATAGAATTTAAACAAATACAAATGCTTTTTACTTTTTGGGACGTAGCTATGACAACAAAATAAATAGTTGAAAAGTGATACTTTAAAGCCGCAAATCACAGTAATAAAGTAACACTTTAATATGTAGGCGAATAAAAAATAAATTATTATTAAACTAACGCATGATATTCTTACAATTTTTTATTTATATGAACCGGTATATCATGTAGTCATGAATGATGCTTATACAATATTTGAGATTTACCATTTCGTGTGGCGATCGTAATGTATGTAATATATACGACAATGATTTTACCCAAGTTGGGATATCGTACATGCATTTACGCTGATTTTACCCAAGTAGGAATTGGAATATCGTACATGCATTTACGCTGTTTCAATATTTAGCCAAATTCAAATTTGCATGTACGTTAATTAACAATATATTAATTTTCACCCCCAGTTAATGCAGCGCACCCATTATATAATAACAACGTATATACGGCATACGTTATTTTATTATTAAGGCGATGATATTAAGAATATAAAAAACATATTTGCCAAGTTATATTAAATATAAATAGTTATTCTATTGTGTCACTAGTTTTTTAAATTCCCAGACTATGTCATACGGCGAAATCGATTGAATTATTCATTATAACTTTTAAATTATGATGTTAATTTAAAATAACTGGACTATGCTTTTGAAAGTGTAGATAGAGTTTTTTCGACTGTTATTAAAAATCTTAAAAAAATGTTATTGGTATTAACAAGAACAAAAACCTAAACTAAGGATTTTTTATTTTATTCCTCTGAATAGGAGTTTTGCGGTTATGAATTTTGTCCAGAATTTACGGGTTTTCAGTATGACGTCGGTGTTTTACTAATAACTCTCACAAATTTCATTGAATTGATATACATTTTCGCAAGTAAGTGTAAAAATAGTTATTTTATTGAAAAATGCTATTTCAAAATTTATAACTTTTTGGATTTTTGTTGAAGTTATCAAATTTTATACTAATAAGAAACCAAAAAAAAATCATACGAAACACTAATTTCTTTTACAATGGAAATTTAATTCAATTTAATCAAAGTAGCCTTTTGATTTTTTTCAATATTCGAGAGAGGAACATGTGCATTAGTTAGAATTTATTGTTTTTTAAATAATCAGAGCGTAATGTTTCGTTGATTTGTTTATAAAATATAATCAAATTATTTACGAAATACAATCAAAAAGATTTATTTCATAGTTGAATATAATCAAATAAATTGTTTCAATGTGTTCCGCAACGTTCGCGTGACAGAATAAAATTAACAGCTATTAACAATAAGTATTCTGTTAAGACTAATAACGCACACAATTATGATTGTAATAAATAAATATAGGTTTATATATTTATAGTAGCAGGAATAATGATAGTTGGAGTAATGGTAATATTATATTATATATAATTTATTTAATAAGTAATAAATACAATAATAACAAATTTAATAAGTTTAATTGTTTTTCAACTTTCAATGGAGGAATAAGTTTTTATGGAAATGTAATATTTTTGTTAGGTTTTGATGTACGGGTGTGACAATCCTGTGTACTCTAGTTCTTGCCATTTACATACGAGTTAACGAGAGGGATTGCATACCACTGACAATAACAGTGAGAGATCATATACCAATGAAAAAAGCAGTGAGACATCACCAGGTTTAAATGATATCTTAGGGGTGCTGGTGAATGAACCCAATTCAGTAAACAGTAGCACTCTCAATCTTATTTATGGAGTCCATGAGGATGTCGCGCTATAGTTTACTCGAAGAAATAAGTCCCCATATAACTCTATATGTGGACTTTAATGGAGTTCATTACTTGACCGGGGAATATGCCACTAACAACATTATTGACAATTACATTTTAGTTTTATTACTTCAAATTTGTTGTTTATCCTTTTATTTTATTTTTATTTGCTACATCTTATCATGAAATATTGACATACATCATATGTCATATTTTATTATATCCATATAGTTATCCATTCTTTAAAAAAGAAATTTAAAAATTGTGGTTGTGATCCATTTGGTAGTTCCTATTTCTATTTCATTAAAATTAAAAGAGATAAAAATTATTAACATAAAATAAATATTATAAAAAAATGAAAATATGCAGTACTGCAATATGATTGCAAATAATATATTATTAAAAGGATTACGGTTTGTTATTTTTTCTGAAAGTTTCAGCAGAATTCTCAGGAAACAAATTAACTATATGCTGTAGTATATTCATTATTCCCCCTAGAATAAATTCATCAATTATAAAAAAATTAACTTTAATTTATTTTACTTTTTTTCAGTTTCCTCTACAATTGCAAATATTTAACAACATAAAAATCTCGTAATATCCTTAAATCGCAAATTTAAATCGCAAAAAAAAACAGTTCAGTTATATAATTAAATAAAATAAATCAAAAATGATTATCTGTTTGCAAAAAGCCGGAAAAAAAAACAAAAATAAATAAATAATAAAAAATATGAAAAACAATTTCAATGAAAAAAATTATTGAATTCTGTAAAATAAATCAAAATGGAAAGTGAATTCATAATGCGCTATAACTATAGTGTAATACCAACAATAGATCCGTTTCTGGATTACAATTCATCATATCCGGAAGAAGAATGGTCATTAGAAAAGGTTGTATCATTAGTTGTACCATTCTTTTTTGGTATGATTGGTTTAGCTGGATTATTAGGAAATGCATTAGTTGTATTAGGTAAGTGGAATATTGGTGTATTTAAATTCAATTTCGATTAACTTTATTTAACAGTACATATATGTATAACGAGCACATAGTAATACTAAAATTTGCATATCAGTATTCGTTACGTATTCTATATTAGTATTCGTTATACAAAATGTAGATTTTAATTCCATTTAAGTTTTCTTTTTCTTAATTTTTAATTTCCCGTTATTCTTTTTGGGTCGATTCTCGAAAATGGAATTTTTATGATATCTTTACGTTTCATGACCTCCAGAAGCTGTTTAGACTATTTTAAGCTGGCAGTCTGTATGTGTGTGTATCGCTGTATGTAGATCAAATTTTGTCCAACGCTTTCTGTAGCCCTATTTCGGTACATCGTGAAATAGGAATTGAGAAATAAATTATAGCAATTTTTTCATAACTAGTATTTCCGCGGGAAATAACAAATTCGTATTAGAAACTACTTCTTTATTTCATTTATTGCACTTTTTTGTCAATTTCCAACTCCCAGGGAAATGCCGGAATAGGCGTACTGGAAATGGTCATAATCATAATCTTTTCAGAATATCACAGCATTAGCCTATAGCTCTAGTTGTCGCTATATAAAGTATAAAGCTAGCTATCTAAGGCAGCCGTTGTTGAACCAGTTGAAGATAGTCCTAGTTATAATAGATCCATTTGCAAAAAAATTGCCTTAAGCAAAACAGGCAATATCAGATAAGATTATTAATTAATTTTATGAGATGCAAGTGTATTATAGTTAGGGGTCATTCCATTTTAAAGTCAACTTTCAAGCTAAAGTTTTTTTTCTTCACAAAACTGTAACTGTGACCTATAATTTTTTTTTCATATATTTTACTATAAGAGTTGTTGCCATAACTGTAAAAATTCCAATATTGTTATTTTGTTTAGAATGCAATTAAGCGCATGATTGTGAAAAAGGCTTAATATACGAATTAAAATATATCTAAAAAGAATATAGCATAGCACAAATATAATAAACCGAATTGTTTTAGACTTTTTATTTTCTGTAAGCTAAAGTTTGGAGTGTCTGAATTGGACTGCTTTGCTTTCCAAATAAATGAGGTAAGCATTCTAAATACATGAATTCTTTTGTGTTACGTTAGTCACGTTACGTTAGTCACACATCATTTAAATCAAAAGCGTCAATTTATGAAAAACTAACAAATTTTTTAAAAAGTTATTGGCTTTTTTAAAAAATACATTAATTACATTGAAGAATCTTATCAATAAATTCTATGTACATTTTCAACATCTAGAGAATTTTGGTTCATAATTTAGGTGTTAATTTAATGGTATAAAAAATGTTACGTTAGTCACATTTACATTTTTATTTAAAAAAATATCTAAAAAATTTAATTTAAATAAAAAGCTTTCTGATTTAGATAAATAAACTCGATTTACATTTTAAAAAGACAACAAGTACTTAAAATAATCTTTACAATTTTAGTTATAAGGAAACAAAGTTGTGAATTTCGGTATAAATGTTACGTTAGTCACTTTGGAATGACCCTTAGGTGCTTTTAATTGACAAAATGACTGCTGTAAACTTCACAAATGTTTATCCATTTATCCATTACAAAGAAACTAATTAGTTTAGGTTCTTTTTTATTTAGATATATGAAACTTAAATTAATCTAAATAAAAATAATTTCTTGTAATCGTTTTTTTAAGTGAATCTAATAATCTGAATATGAAAAAGCTAATGATTTTTGTTTTTTAATTATTTCAAAAACTACTATATTTTCAAAAATTATTTAAATTTTTTAGTTGGACGATACGCCACATACACCCCCTTATCAGTGATATTGTCATATAGCAATATCACGCTAAAAAGATGTTTACATGCTGTGGGTAGAGAGCAAATGTAGAGAGACTTAAAGCAGAGTCAAAATTTTGAAATAAAATTAACAAATTAAAAGTTTGCGTAATAAGGCGAGATGGTGACCAGACCAGACCTAGTAACAAAGGTTTGAGGTTGTAAGTTAAATCGCACTGTTTTTTTAATTTTGATCGGAGTGCTCGAAATTGAAATTGAAGAAGGATAGGAGTTAGAGATGTGATCCTGTTTCGGAGAATTCGAAAAAGGTATCGAAGAACAGTGCTGAGGAGAACTAGATATTATCGGTGAATGGTTGATCAGGGATCGTTCAAACTTAGTGCTATCCTGCTAGCTGGGTTTCAGTCTGTCGATTCTAACTTTAGGGTCATTCCATTGTGACCTACGTAACATTCTTACCATTTGCAACTAATGTTTTTGCCTATTAATCATAAGAAACATTGTTATTTTGTGCGATTTTTGTTATTTTATGTTAGTATGCAGGTAAGAAATACACTATCAATGAAAAAAGCAGTAAATTATACATATATTAAGTAATAATAATTAAATTCAGTGCTGTGACCAACGTAACAAAAAAAAGTCCGAGCGGCAGGTATATCCGCTAGAAATAGGTAGATTTCGGGATCAGACAGTTATGTGTGCAGTTAGAATCGGATTTATCAGATTACTTTATAAAAAATACTAATTAAAAACAGAAGTATTAAACTAACTTTAAAAATAAACATTATTTTATACAGTTTTTGAGCTCTAGGCACTTAATCTGTACCCCGATATGGCGGGGTGCTCTAGGCACTTAATCTGTACCCCCGATTGTCAAACATATTTAGGAGACTGTTTGCCGCAACATACCCAGAAAATATTTTTAGCGTAAGTGAAAAAATGCGACCGTGAAAGTGCCGCTAAATGCCGTTGTACTTCACACAGTTTATTGCATATAGCTAAAGAACCTTTTATTGCAGATGTCTGGCTTTTTAAAAACTGATAGAAATATGTTCAAATAATTAATATTTATAAATTTAGTTTACATATTTTGCCCCAAACGGCCGTTATAACGCTTTGTTTTTGACAGTTTTAAAGCTCTAAACTCTTAACCTGTACCCGGATATGGCCAGTTGTCGAACCTATCCAAGAGATTGTTTGCCGCAACACGCTCAGAAAAAATTTTTGGTCTAGGTTGAAAAATGCGACTGTGAGAGTGCCGCTAAATTCCGTTATACCTCATATCGTTATATATATATATATATATATATATATATATATATATATATATATATATATATATATATATATATATATATATATATATATACATAATTTTTTTTTTTTTGTTTTTCCGTCTCCGCTTTACGTATATAGTCGTTTGGCATCAAAATTTTTCCGAAATTCCGAGATGACGGTCATTGCAATAGGTAGATTTTTATATGAAATCTATCTAAAAGTCCGAGCGGCAGGTATATCCGCTAGAAATAGGTAGATTTCGGGATCAGACAGTTATGTGTGCAATTAGAATCGGATTTATCAGATTACTTTATAAAAAATACTAATTAAAAACAGAAGTATTAAACTAACTTTAAAAATAAACATTATTTTATACAGTTTTTGGGCTCTAGGCACTTAACCTGTACCCCGATATGCCCAATTGTCAAACATATTTAGGAAACTGTTTGCCGCAACATACCTAGAAAATATTTTTAGCGTAAGTGAAAAAATGCGACCGTGAAAGTGCCGCTAAATGCCGTTGTACTTCACACAGTTTATTGCAGATAGCTAAAGAACCTTTTATTGCAGATGTCTGGCTTTTTAAAAACTGATAGAAATATGTTCAAATAATTAATATTTATAAATTTAGTTTACATATTTTGCCCCAAACGGCCGTTATAACGCTTTGTTTTTGACAGTTTTAAGGCTCTAGACTCTTAACCTGTACCCGGATATGGCCAGTTGTCGAACCTATCCAAGAGATTGTTTGCCGCAACACGCTCAGAAAAAATTTTTGGTCTAGGTCGAAAAATGCGACCGTGAGAGTGCCGCTAAATTCCGTTATACCTCATATCGTTATCTTATCTTATATCTTATCTTATCTTATCTTATCTTATCTTATATCTTATATATATATAAAAATCACGTGTCACGATGTTTGTCCGCGATAAACTCCGCAACAACCTAACCAATCTTAATAAAATTGTGTTCAGTGTGTGTATAATGGTCCAACTTGAGAGATAGGATAGTTTTTATTTTGATTAAACGCCTAAATATTTTTTAATTACGAATTAAATGTTAAATATGGATAGTTCATAAGCAGATTCAGATGGCGGCGTAAATTAATTAATTTACTGTCAAACCTGCTTTATCGACTTTTCAATCATCCATATAGGGCCCATATAGACTATCATATGTTATTGAGCGATTATTTTGTTCCGGTATTTGCTGCAATGGCACTGCAAAAGGGGGAAAAGAAACGAAATTCAATAAAATTTATATGGGATTTCATACAAAACACAACTTGAATAATTTTAAAAACTATCTATGAAATTTCTCATTTTGCTACAATTAAATAATTTAAATTTCTTTTGGCGCTGCAAAAGGGGGAAAAGAGAATAAATTCAATAAAATTTATATGGGATTTCATTCAAAACACAACTTGAATAATTTTAAAAGTTATCTATGAAATTTCCCATTTTACTACAATTAAATAATTTAAGTTTCTTTATGTACTATTACTGACAATTACTGACAATATTGAGCATCTTATCTTATCTTATCTTATCTTATCTTATCTTATCTTATCTTATATATATATATAAAAATCACGTGTCACGATGTTTATCCGCGATAAACTCCGCAGCAACGTAACCAATCTTAATAAAATTGTGTTCAGTGTGTGTATAATGGTCCAACTTGAGAGATAGGATAGTTTTTATTTTGATTAAATTCCTAAATATTTTTTAATTGCGAATTAAATGTTCAATACGGATGGTTCATAAGCCTACTTTCAGATGGCAGCGTAAATCAATTTATTCAATTCATAGTAAACTTCAACATCTGTATAAAGCCGTGCATTCACATACAACAGAAACAGAAACCGAAACTGAAACTGAAAATTTTCAGTTTCTGTTTCTGTTTCTAATTTGGTTGACGGTGGTGAATAATATCAGAAACGGAAACCGAATTTTGTTTGAGTTTGTGAATTTTTTATCCATTATGAATAATAAAATTGAAGAATAACAAAAACAAATAATTTGTATTTATTAAACCTATTGATTAAATTCAAAACTCAAAGCTTTTGTTATCACAATTCAACATAATAATTAATATTATGTGACAGTTTCTGGTCATGTGACAGTTTCGGTACTGAAACAATTCAATTTTAATTGTTTCCGTTTCAGACAAAACAGACGAATTTTCCGTTTCTGTTTCTGTTTCTAAATTCGGTTTCTGTTTCAGTTGCTGTCAAATTTGTATGAAATTCGGTTTCTGTTTCTGTTTCCGTTGTATGTGAATGCCCGGTTTAGGGCCATTATTAGACTATCAAATATGTTTTAGTAAAGAAAGTTCTGTTTTATTTGATAATAAACGAAAAGCGTATTATGCTAAGTCAAAACCTTTCTTTATTAATCATAGAAGTGTTAGAATGTATCGAAACCTGTAAAAAAAATTAATGTATTGGTTCTTATAAAGTTTGAATAAAAATAATGTGGTTTTCTATCTTTTCACTTTTCTAAATCAATTTATAAATTAGGATCTGAAAAGAACAAAAAACAAAAATTGATGTGAAATATGGTTTTATTAGTGATATTAAATGGCGGTTGTCTACTTATAAATTTGAAAAATTTCTGCAATATTCTGCAATTGCGTATTGAAATATTTATAAAAGATTCAATTAATTTGTAAATAAAATAATTTTGTTTTATTCATTCATATTTGTTTTCAATTTAAATTACTTCATTTTAGAGAAAAGCGTCTTCGTTTTTTTCTATGATGCATCTTTTTTCGTATAATGGAATGGGGTGATCGTAATCTTGTTTCATTAAATCCAACCAAAACCAAATTATGCCGTCTTTCACGAATAGAGCGACATAAAAATTTTCCTATTAAAATAAACCAAGAGGAATTGCGTGAGGTTGAATCAGTTAGACTTCTTGGAGTGGATATTCAAAATAACCTGAAATGGAATAAACATGTGTTCAACCTCGCTAAATCTGCAATGCAAAAATTAGGATTCTTGAGTCGATGTAAAAAGTATTTCAATCCCGAGCAAATTTTGCTAATCTTCAAGTCCTTTATTCGTCCATGTATGGAGTACTGCTGTCATGTTTGGGGAGGTGCTTGTCAGTCAACAATAAATTGTTTAGACTCTGTACAGAGAAAAGCAATACGGTTGATTGGTAATACCGAACTAACGGACCAGCTTGATTCACTACAGCACAGAAGAAATGTGGCTGAATTGTCAATATACTATAAATATAACTTTAGCGAATTCTCCTCTAAGGAAATTCAAAATATTCTTCCATCGTGTGCGCAGTATAATCGACAAACAAGAGCTGCCGAGTTATCCCATCCATTTGTTGTACAAATACCTCGTTGTAGAACTGTGTCCTTCCAAAACGACTATTTCAATAGAGTGGCCAAATTATGGAATTCATTGCCCTCCTCTGTATTTCCCGATGAATTTTCTCCTCAGGCATTTAAAGAAAATGTCCATCATCATCTAAAAAAATTAGTATAGTTATCCCTATATCCCCATTCCTTCCATTCCTTTATAGTTGACATGGTATCTTCGGATATTCAAAGAGTCTAAATAATGAATATTTCATATTTAGTGTGCTAAACATGTCTAACTGATTAATAAAAAAAAAAAAAAAAATCCGCCCAATGAAATATAGTATTTTACTTTTAATAAATCCATTTTGGAGTTTGTTTTATTTATTAGGAGTTCTTTTATTAAATGTTAATTACATTATTGTATATATATATATATATATTATTTATATTATATATATTATAAAACACAATAATTAATTCTTCAAAATTAAACAATTCAAAGTTATATAAAAATTTGTCGTTAACAAAACGATTATTTTTTAAATTTTCTTTGTTGATATTAGTAATGTCAAAAAAATTTACGAAAAAATGCACATTTTTCTTTTTGATGTAAATCGAAAAAAATTGATTTTTTTACATCAATAGAACAAAATTTTTGATTTATATCAATTTTTTTTATGGATTTGGGTGAAAAGAATTCGACATAAGAGTGAAAATTAAAGAAAACAATAATTTAAATTTATTTATTTTTTTAAATTTATCATTGATCTTCAATGTTAATTTACAAAAATCAACATCAAATTGAAAAATACTCTTATTTGTATTGCTAATTAAAATAGAACGATTCCCGCTAGAAGTAAAAAAAATTGTCATCAAACCGGATGAAAAACTTTCAAAGTTTATTTTACAACTCTCCAATTTCATATCAAATTTTTTTTATTGACCAATATATTTGATAGTGTGATATACGCCTTATTAATTTGAGTTAGCCAATAGATGGAGCCGTATTTGTATTTAAAACGTTTTTAATGTCAAAATTTTGAAAATCCACTACGATTAATTTTTCCAATTGTCGTGTATTGTATGAAAAAATTTCATTTTATCCAAATTATGCTGTATATAGTTTTGTATTTTATTATTATTAACTACAAAATAATAATTTTTTAAAATATGTAGTAGTTGCCATGAAGTTATATTAAATTATTTTTCTGTCCTTCTTTCACTAATCCTCTATCTACAATAATATTATGAACTTATATATTTATACATTTCAAAATTTCAAATGATCGTTTTTCGTTTGTTTAAAGATAGTAATTTTTATTTAAAATAATAATAATACGGCACAGATCTACTTTATCAGACGCCCTTCTTCGATTTTTTTTAAACCTGGGTATTTCAATGATATAAAACCTTAGATTATGAAAAAACAGGATAAGTAATATTTTCTAAGTTGAAGTTTCTTTTATTAACATAAAGTAGTGTGCGAATTTAACGTGATAGAATTTGCATTGGAAAAACACAGTAGCCTAGAAATTTAAATATCATCGAGATTTTTCATTGCTTGACCAAATATGCTTACAAAATAACAGACTTATGTAGATATTTTGTATTTAGCATTTTTATTGATCGGAAAATGACCAACCTTATTCAATTTTATCTTATTTTTGTCAAAAGTATTTCGATTAAAATAATACTGATAATATTCAAACTGAAAATTTGATCCTAACTAAAACTGTATCATGTACGCCTTGGTTTTGTTTTCATTTAGAATAACTTTAGAGTGAAATGGATATTATTTGATTGAATGTTTTTGGTTTTGTTTTTATTTAGAATGAAATTAAAATAAAATATATATTGTTTGGCAGTTATTTCTATCTCGCAATAAAAGAATAAAATTATATTTTTTTCTCTAAATGGAAAGAAATAACAATGCTGCATGGGACCCTGTATTTTTGTGTTTATTTTGACAGGAGCCTTTTCTTTTGTGGAAATTTTTTTCAATACGACATTTGAATTCAAAAAACAGCTTCAATTTTTTTTATAGTTTTACTAGCGGGACCCGGCATGCTTTGCTACGCCCATAAATAAAGTTTGTGCGTATACATTTTGTTGACGTAGTAGCAATAATTTCAAAGAGTAGTAATGAGAAATGATTTTAAATGTGTGTATGTTTAAAATTTTTAAATGTGTTTGTATGCACCTTCATCGAATGAGTTGTCGCGATTCTTACTGCCCTTGCTGATAATAAGATGACATCACGATCACAACTGTTTGCAACTTTTTTAGTAACCTACCGGTAAAGAAAGCGTATATTAAACCGCATGAGCACTGTGAAAATTTGTGAATCGATTTTTGTTCCGTATAATGTTCTATATAGAGACACACATGAAACCTTACACACCTGAAGACTTATTTGATCGAGTATTTTTTATATATCCTTTATTTTACATACAATACTAATTTTTTTATATTTTTCTGATCAACTAGACTGATCCTTTTACATTCATATTTAAAAAAAAAAAAAAGAAAATCATTTCTCATTACTACTCTTTGAAATTATTGCTACTACGTCAACAAAATGTATACGCACAAACTTTATTTATAGGCGTAGCAAAGCACGCCGGGTCCCGCTAGTATATATATATATATATATATATATATATATATATATATATATATATATATATATATATATATATATATATATATATATATATATATATATATATATATATATATATATATATATATATATATATATATATATATATATATATATATATATATATATATATATGAGCAATTTCACGAAGATTCAACAACGTTTTGAGTTGACGCCTTTTAATTTTGATTATTTTTTGTTTATAGATAGTCTTTGATAAATAAAAAATACAAGTTCTCTTAGAATTTTTTTTTTCGACCAGGGTTCTTCACAGGGTGCCCCTCAATTTTTTGTTATTTTGTAATGTGAGTGCATTTTGACGAGCGATTGTAGAAAAACTACTGAATCGATGTTCATAAATTTTGATTGTTGTCGAGTGCAGTCGCAAAAAATTTTGTTCTATAAAATTAAAATAAATTAAAATTAAATAACAAATTGTAAAATAAACGGGAAAGTTTGTTTAAAAAAAAAAATAATTTGGTTATCATCGAAGTGTTATAATCACATAATAATGACTCGTAAACCAAACCGTAATCAAGTCAGAAATTGTAGTGATTTCTTAAGCTCAACTAAAGCAAATGTGTCTCAATCAGTCTGTGAAATTTGTAATTTTAACTTAGCAAAAAAGGATAGAAAAGTTCAATGTGAAACGTGTAAAAAAATATTTCATGTGGAATGTACTAACGTTAATCGTATTACTTACTCCAACATTATAGAGAAAAAAGTCAAATTTAATTGTACTAACAAATGCGGTAAATCTAACGCCAAACGCTTGCCATCAACAGAAAACATCGATAGCGATAACGGTTTCACCACTGATAACGAACTAGAGGGCTCAAACAATGCTGCAAAATTAGATAAAATACTTAAAATAAACAAAGAAATGCAAAAAATTCTTTTAAATTACATAAAACTCGAAGAACGCGTTGCGACCTTAGAAAATGAAATTGTTGAACTTAAACAAGAAAAACTTAATGATCATGTAGTTTTTGGTGGTATATCTCATTCAACGGAACAAACTGATCTAGATATCGTCTTAGAAATCACAAAAATACTGCAGGTTCCAGTGACCAAGAGCGATATTATGGAAATTCGAAGAAGCAAAAAAGGAAAGTCAGAAAATGTTAAAAATGCAAATCCTCCAATTATTGTACAGTTCATCTCACCTATTTTCAAAAATAAATTGATGAAAGCAAAAAAAATTCATGGGTCAATATTTACTCATCAAATTACAAAAGAAGTTAATTTAGAAAAACAAGTTTTCTTATCCTCATTTCTCACAATGCACAATGTCGAATTATTGAATTATGCAAAAAAATTAAAAAATGAAGGCTACAAGTATGTATGGTATGATAACTTTAATAATCATGTTTTAATTAAAAAAAATTCTGATTCAATTACTACGGTAATTAAATCAAAAAATCAAGTTGACGAAATTATTAAAAATAAATTATAATTTGCCAAACTCTAACACAAACAAAAATCATGGATTGCACACCTTATAATTTAGTTGATTGTATTGACATTAAGTATTGCATTAATAAAACCAACAGTAATTTTGATTCTAACTTGAATATTGTTTATTTTAATGCTCAAAGCATTAGAAATAAACTCGCTGACATAAAATATTTAATATCGTCATATAGCTTTGTTGTTCATGTAATTGTTTTAACGGAGGTTTTTGTTAATAAAAATGAAATTAATTTGTATAAAATTGATAATTATACTTCATATTTCTCTACTAGAGAAGACAAGAGAGGTGGTGGTACGGCAGTATATGTAATTGATAGTATTAATTCAGATTTAGCTTTTGATTTATCTTTTAATTTAAATAATTTTCTTATGATTAAACTCTTAAACATTGATTGCAATATCTTAGCCGTATATCGTCCTCCGTACAGTAATATTGATATGGTAAATGAATTTCTTTTGAAATTTGAAGAAATCGTACAAAAAAACAAGAATACTTATATAATTGGGGATTTCAATTTCAATTTACTTAACGAGCACGACAATGTTGTACAAGCATATAACAATGTAGTACTTTCTAACGGATACATTATCCTTAATAAGATTGATTCTGAATATGCTACACGTATAACCAATACTTCAAGAAGCATTCTTGATCATATTATTACTGATATTGTTACTCTAAAGTTTTATTTTTCTATCAATGATAGTGTCATGGGAGATCATCAAATGTTGGTATTTAGTATCGCCAAGGACAACCTAAATATTCCAAAAACCATTTCCAAAACCAAAACAGTTTTGGAATATGATAAAATTGATAAAGAATTATTTTCAAGGATGATAAATGATGCCGAAACATTTGATGATCTAATGAATCTTTGTTCGTCAACTATTCAAAATCATACTAAAACTATAAAAAAAAATATCCCTATCATAAAAGCTGATCCATGGATCTCAAATGAAATAAAACTATTGCAAAGAAAAAGAGACAAATTTTACAAATTGAAGTGTAAATACAAAACTAACGCTTATCTAAAAGACAAATTCAATACTTTAAAGAAACAGTTAAAAGATTTGGTAAAGCAATCCGAAACAAAATATTTTGAAAATGAATTAAACAATAATGACTTTAGAAAGGTTTGGCAAATTATGAACAAACATGTCTTCAAAAAAACTAGAAATACAAATAATATAGCACTTGCACATGAGAATAAAGTATCTACTGATACAAAAATAAATTGTAATATATTTAATAAATATTTTGTTAATTGTATTAAGTCAATTATTCCAGATAGTGATATAAATATTGATTCCATCTTAAGTCAGCAGGACGATAACACTATTGAAATTGTAAGCCAAACAAACCAAGATGAAATCATAGACATAATCACAAAACTAAATCAAAGATCGGCTGTAGGATACGATGGAATCTCGGTGAGATTTTGTCTATATTTTAAAGATATTTTAGTACCCAAATTGTGCAATTTGATAAACATCGCAATAGCAAAACATGAATTTCCAGACTGCCTCAAAACAGCGTTGCTGATTCCTATCCACAAAGGTTCGACTAAAACAACTGTGGGTAACTATCGGCCAATTTCGCTATTGAGTACTTTCTCCAAAATTTTTGAGAGTGTTCTTTTCCGAAGACTAAACAAGTTTTGTCAAGCAAACAACATAATAAGCAACCATCAATATGGATTTTGTGAAAGATCAAGTACACTATCTGCTGTCTCTGAAATCGTAAGTGATATCAAAATAGGGCTTGACAAAAAGCAAATGGTAGCATGTCTCTTTATTGACCTACAAAAAGCGTTTGACGCAGTCTGCCATATGATCCTAATTAAAAAACTATATGAGATTGGTATTAGAAACAATAGCTTAAAAATGTTTCTTAGCTACTTAAACAATAGAAAACAGGCAGTTAAAATAGATTCAATTGTTGGTGACACTGAAAGAATCACGTATGGAATTCCTCAAGGCTCTTTACTTGGACCACTTCTTTTTAATATTTATATAAATGAAGCACTTTCACTCTGTTTGAGTGGTAAGGTCGTAATGTTCGCAGATGACATGGCCATAGCATATAATGAAAAAACTTGTAGTGACCTTCGACTTAAAATGCAATCAGATCTTAATCTAATATCCAACTGGGTTGACTGTAATCACCTGAAAATAAATGAATGTAAAACTAACTATATGATATTTACAACCAAAAATAAATGTTTGACGGAATTTTCTAATTTTGATCTATATGTTAATAGTAACAAGATAAAAAGAGTCTATTCCGCCGAATACTTAGGACTTTCCATTGATCCTTATCTCAATTGGAATAATCATATAACCAAATTAAAAAACAAAATTCGCACAACCAATTTCATTCTGTATAAAATGAGAAATATACTACCAATAAAAATTAAATACTTGATATTCCATACGCACGTTCTAAGCCATATTAGGTATCTGCTTCCAATCTGGGGCATTACAGCATGTGCGAGGATCCAGGAAGTTCATGTATTGCTAAACAAATCGTTAAGAAACGTAAAAAATTTACAGTATAACTGTGCTACTGGTCTACTGTACAACAAAGATATTCTACCTGTACAAAAACTAGTAGACTTTGAGATATTGTTCCTTATCTTTAAAATCAAACATAATCTCATTAAACAAAACTTTGAATTTCGCAAAGTAAGTTCTCTTCATGATTATTCTACAAGATATGCAGATCAGCATTTTATTATCCCTTATTTTAGAACCGCCGGTGGTCAAAGTTCTATGGTTTATAAAGGCTTATTAATGTATAACAATCTTCCTGATGACTTAAAAGATGAATCCAGAGTCAGTTTATTTAAATCAAATTTAAAATCATATATATTTGAAAATTAATTCTAAGTATGCTTAAAATAAAAAATGTGTACGTTTGCTTAAGTTTAGTCACAAAAATTAAAACGTATGTCTAAATTATATAACCCTAATGTTAAGTAAAATCTAAGTAAATACAAAAGCTAATTTGTCTGTTCTCGATAACTTATTATATTAAACTTTACTATAATTATTTGCACCTAGCACAATGTGCTTTTGCAAATATATAAATCGTTTATAAAATTTTATATTTTTATATTGTTAAATTATGTATTAAACCAATAATAAATAAACAAAAGCTAGAAAAAAAAAAAAAAATATGTCGTTGAATAGGTATTAGAACAAAGTTTTTAAAAATGTACACTGTTAATTTTTTGAAATAATTTTTAACGGTGTAACATAAGAAAAAAACGGTGTAATTGAAAAAAAGATGGCATAGCCTCTTTTTTTTTTTTTTTTAAACTAAATTGAAGCTTATTTTATATCTAACCACTTGTGAAAGTTGAGGACACGCGTTATTTTTTGTTTTAAAGATAAAATTCGTTGTGCATATGACTGTCGGGAATCAGTTTTTTTTGTTCTGAAGGAAAATTATAAAAATGGCGTTATAAACTAAGAGATATTTTTTTTATGTTAAATATCAAATATTTTATTATTAGATGAACTTTTTAAAATATTATAAAAATTATATATGTAGTACAATAAATAAAATAAATACAATTGTTAAAAATGATTTACTTATTTTACAAACAGAAGTTTCTTTTGAATAGGAAAGCACTTCTGAAATTATTTTCTTTGTATTAGATGGCATAGAAAATGAAATGTTTATTTGTCACTTTTAGTAATCACTTGTCACTCTTATAAAAAATAATTTGACAGTCTTGACTGCAAACAAAAAAGCCGTATAAACAACTAAATCTATTTAGGAACTTTTGACTGGAGAAGTATTATGTTCGTATTATGTTATTATGGAATCATAAAGTAAAAGATTGTTTTTCAACATTAAATTACAAATATTTTATTATTGAATAAACTTTTTAAAATATCATACAAATTATATATGTGAAAATAAATATAGTTATTAAAAATTATTTACTTATTTTACATTCAAAAGTTTCTTTTGAGTTGGAAAACATTTTTGCATTTATTGTCTTAGTATCTACTGGTACAAAAGAATGAAATTTTTGAGTTCCACTTATAGTAATCGCATTTTTATATCGATTTTGTAATTTTTCTTTTGTTAATTGATATTCATTTTTATCGGCGTATCCAAAGTTCATGGTAGATTCCCATTTTAAAGCCCATTCGAAAAGTTTTTTTGGTGTATCAATAATATTATCTTCGCTCGCCATACTATAACGGTGTGCAGCACGCTTCAGTGTACCACCAATTCCATCACAAGGTCCCTTTCCATGGCTGGTAGCATGAAAATGCCATTCAGCGTCAACCTTATGGTGGCATAAGTTAATGGCATAAGCTTCTTTATGGTGGCATAAGTTAATTAGTTAATTTAAGGTTGACGCTGAATGGCATTTTCATGCTACCAGCCATAGAAAGGGACCTTGTGATGGAATTGGTGGTACACTGAAGCGTGCTGCACACCGTTATAGTATGGCGAGCGAAGATAATATTATTGATACACCAAAAAAACTTTTCGAATGGGCTTTAAATGGGAATCTACCATGAACTTTGGATACGCCGATAAAAATGAATATCAATTAACAAAAGAAAAATTACAAAATCGATATAAAAATGCGATTACTATAAGTGGAACTCAAACATTTCATTCTTTTGTACCAGTAGATACTAAGACAATAAATGCAAAAATGTTTTCCAACTCAAAAGAAACTTTTGAATGTAAAATCAGTAAATAATTTTTAATAACTATATTTATTTTCACATATATAATTTGTATGATAATTTAAAAAGTTTATTCAATAATAAAATATTTGTAATTTAATGTTGAAAAACAATCCTTTACTTTATGATTCCATAATAACATAATACGAACATAATACTTCTCCAGTCAAAAGTTCCTAAATAGATTTAGTTGTTTATACGGCTTTTTTGTTTGCAGTCAAGACTGTCAAATTATTTTTTATAAGAGTGACAAGTGATTACTAAAAGTGACAAATAAACATTTCATTTTCTATGCCATCTAATACAAAGAAAATAATTGCAGAAGTGCTTTCCTATTCAAAAGAAACTTCTGTTTGTAAAATAAGTAAATCATTTTTAACAATTGTATTTATTTTATTTATTGTACTACATATATAATTTTTATAATATTTTAAAAAGTTCATCTAATAATAAAATATTTGATATTTAACATAAAAAAAATATCTCTTAGTTTATAACGCCATTTTTATAATTTTCCTTCAGAACAAAAAAAACTGATTCCCGACAGTCATATGCACAACGAATTTTATCTTTAAAACAAAAAATAACGCGTGTCCTCAACTTTCACAAGTGGTTAGATATAAAATAAGCTTCAATTTAGTTTAAAAAAAAAAAAAAAAAAAAGAGGCTATGCCATCTTTTTTTCAATTACACCGTTTTTTTCTTATGTTACAACGTTAAAAATTATTTCAAAAAATTAACAGTGTACATTTTTAAAAACTTTGTTCTAATACCTATTCAACGACATATCATTTATGAAAATCGATTCAGTAGTTTTTCTACAATCGCTCGTCAAAATGCACTCACATCACAAAATAACAAAAAATTGAGGGGCACCCTGTGAAGACCCCTGGTCGAAAAAAAAAATTCTAAGAGAACTTGTATTTTTTATTTATCAAAGACTATCTATAAACAAAAAATTACCAAAATTAAAAGGGGTCAAGTCAAAATTTCCCAAAAATTTGCTGAACTTGCGTGAAATTGCTCATATATATACATATATATATATATATATATATATATATATATATATATATATATATATATATATATATATATATATATATATATATATATATATACATATATATATATATATATATATATATATATATATATATATATATATATATATATATATATATATATATATATATATATATATATATATATATATATATATATATATATAATTTTTTTTTTTTTGTTTTTCCGTCTCCGCTTTACATATATAGTCGTTTGGCATCAAAATTTTTCCGAAATTCCAATAGGTAGATTTTTATATGAAATCTACCTAAAAGAACCACAGTAAATCTTACCCAAACTTTCAAACCAATTTCTCTGAAAGTATGTCTTCAAGAAACTCAAATTAAGGTTTTTATAAAGCACAGATTGCCTGCTTTTAAATATGCATATGATTTTTACAAATGCTAACTAGAATAAGAGTTTCCCTTTAAAAAATTATGTGACCAACGTAACGTGACCAACGTAACATGAAAGAAACACATAAGAAAATAATGCATTATTACTAACAACAATTTTATTTCCTATTTGTTCTTCTCCAACTTTTATACACTTTATCAATTTTCTTTCTATCTTCCGTATCAACAATGAAGGGAAAGTTTCCAATAAGATTAATTAGTAAGTGATAGCAAATCATTGAGCTGTTTAATGTTGTCCTACCATTTGCATTCACGCACCAAGAAACTGCAGTTCTCACAATAGGGGCAGCAACACACTTCATGGTCTTTCGATTTCACTGTTTCTACTTCTACAGATCGAAACTCGTAAAACTTTGATAGTTCTATATCAATGTTGCGATTATCAGCTTTAAATAACTCGTGCGCTTCCTTTAAATTGTACATCAACCAACGCTTTTGCAAAATCATTTTCTTATTGGTGGTTGGATCTCTGAAAGATCTAACATCTTTTTTCCCTGGAAAAATTTCGCGATATTTCATCCTTGCGATAAAATTCTCTGACCCTATTATTAGCTTCATCAGTAATTCTTTTTCGTTGAGTGGCAGTTCTTTGGTTTAAAATTGGAATTCCTATATTTGAAGCTAACTTCTCAAGAATAGCCATTTTTTTCGGGGACTTTGCGGCAATGTGGACTTGACACGCTCTAAGGCCTTTCCAAAGCTTTGAGGATTAGAATAGGCCTTCTCAGGGCTCGTAGAAGTAGCAGTTGCAGATGATTCCAATTTCTCTTTCAAACGCATTTTTCGCATTCTTAGCTTTGTAGCTTCTTTATCTTTTTTCTTCCCCTTAGCATCTTCCTTTTTTTTATTCTTAAATTCTTCATGAATTCTTTAGCTTTTTCCCTTTCGATTAGCTTTTGTTTTTCAGTTCGACTTGCTCGGTTTTTTCTCTTCCTTACAGCAGCAGATGTCCCAACCATACTGTTCACCCTTAATAGAAATAATTTTATATTCAATAACTTTATACAACAGTTTTTTAAGCAACATTTAAACACTAAAAAACACTGTGACTAACGTAACACTTTAACTTATTACGTTGGTCACACAACACATGTAAGGTTGGTCACAAACCCCTATGGTTACATAATAGTATATTAAGAAACTAGTTTCATAATCGACGATTTTATCGCACGCAATCTGTTTAGAAAACGACCCGCGCAGCGGGGAGTTTTCTAAAGGATAAGTGCGATAAAACGTCTATGAAACGAGTTTTTTATACTATTTTGCATTTTTGTCTTGAAATTTTAAAAATTTTTTTATGTTTTAATGTTTTAAAGAAAATTTCTAAAAATTTCAATTCAAAATAGTAAGCTCTGCGTTTCATCATTTTTTTATATATTTTTTTTTTTGCAAAACTAGCTTTCATAAAATGTGTATTTTATTAAAATATAGTCAATTTGAAATTTTGTTATTATTACTAATTATTTTAATTAATTGAAATATTTAACACTAATTTAGATAGTTTTTTAATAATAAGATTAATTAATAAGAATAATTTTATTTATATAATTATTCGTTTTTACTTCCACTGACGTTTGTATGACCAATGTGACCAACCTTGAAAAGCAAAACTTTGCGTATCTTAATGAAGGCCATTTCGATACGCATTTGGGTATCGAAATGACTTTATTTTAGACGCAAAATAGAAAAAAATTATTTTGTATAATTTTAAGATGGTTTTACGTCACATATAATGAAAATAAAGAGATTTCACAGTTAAAAGGTTTTGGCTTTAAAAAGTACTTGAGTTTGAAAGAAAAAAAGACGTTTTTGTGACCAACGTAACATTCAAAACATAAGAAATAAACAGCATAATTGTATGTACATACCTTGTATATTTAGAAACAATGACTTTTATTTTATTTAGCGTATGGTTTTTATGACACATTAAAAAATAAAACTTAAAAAAGGTAGATTTTTCTATGAAATCTACCTAAAACAAAACATGAATACACATTAAATGAGCTTACAATCAATTTGATTGCGCGTCTTTTAGTTAAAAAGTAAAATATTTGAACATTGGGCAGAACATTTGAATATTAGATGTTTACATCGAGTGAGTCTATCCATGTTACTACATCGGGCGTTGCCAAATGGATGTCTGCGATGTTGCCATTGTATCGTCGAATTGGACACAGTTGCAATGTGTTTTTTTTGTTGACTTTTGATTGAATTAGATGAAGGTCAAATCGAAAAAAAAAAAATTATCTTCGAAAACAATTTCATTAGTATATATCCATCAACAACATAACTTATAAATCCAATATTTATGTATAATATAAACCTAATAACAATGTGATTTAACAACTCTCCCTGTTGCTAGATTCAAAATACAACAATAGTGCTGCCAGATTCTTAAACTACAGTATGCGTAGAATAAAATAAAATAAAAAGTTTATTGTATATTTCAAGTTTTGTTTTAAGTTTTTTTTAACCCTTTAACCATTCTTCTTCTAATATCTATAGTGAAAGTTTTGTCATCACGATTGATGACGAGATAGAGTCCATCGTAGGGTTGTTGTAACGATCTTCGGACCGTGTCTACTCTGAGGAAAACGTGTGAGAAGGTTTCAAATCATTGAAAACAAAAAGGTTATCAGTCGAGTGACGAGCAGAAGTAACAGGTCAGAGATTGTTGAACTGTAGCTTGAGGTTAGCTACAAAATCCGACTGTGGAACCAATGTCGTATGTTTCGATAAAAAGTGTCCCGGCAAGCGTAAGGTAGATCCATACACTAATTCCGTGGAGGTAGATTTGAAATCTTCCCGAAAAGCTGTACGCCGTCCAAAAAGTATATTCGGGAGAGTACGTGTCCAATCTTGTCGATCGTGACACATTATAGCCACTTTCAATGTTCGATGAAAACGTTCAATCATGCCATTACATTTAGGATTATAAGCTGTGATTCGTCGATGTTCGAAACCTTACCGCTTTGAAAGTTCAGAATGTAATTGGGATTCAAATTGTGATCCTCGATCGGTCACAATGAAATTTGGAACCCTGAAGCGAGATATCCACCCAGAATAAAAAGCAGTGGCTACAGTTGCAGCCACAATTTCTGAAATCGGGATTGCTTCGGGCCATCTTGTGTATCTGTCGATCAAAGTTACACAATACCGTTGTCCTTCTGACGAAGGCATCGGTCCAATAATATCTAAATGAACTTCGGAAATCGTTCTGAAGGTGAAGAATAATTAGATAGAGGAGATCGAGTGTGTCGTGAAATTTTCGATTTCTGACACTGTAAACAGTTTCGAGTCATTTCCCGGACATCTTTTTTTATTGACGGCCAGACAACGGCGTCAGTCAATAATTTAATAGAAGCATTGATTCCGGGATGAGAAATGTTGTGCATTTGCACGAAAATGCTTTGACGAAACTGTTTTGGAATAAATGGACGTAGTTTCCTCGTTGAAACGTCACAATAAATAAATTTGTTAGAGTGAAAGGATAGAGGAAACTGTTGGAATTTAAGCGTCGTGCTATTTCCGAAAGTAGTTCCTTCAACGTTGAATCATTAGCTTGAGCATCAGCAATTGCCGAATAGTCGATGCTCTCAGGTAGTTGGATTTGATCAATGCGTGACAAGGCGTCAGCAACAATATTGTCAATCCCAGAAATATGTCGTATGTTAGTTGTAAACTGGCTGATAAAACCCAGATGTCTAAATTGTTTAGGACTAGCTTTGTCTGGATTTTGCGACAATGCATAAATTAAAGGTTTATGATCCGTGAATAGGATAAAATTTCGCTCTTCTAGAAGGTAACGAAAATGTTTAATGGCTAAATAAGCTGCCAAAAGTTCACGATCATAAGCGCTGTAGCGCTGTTGAGTTTTGATTAGTCTAACCGAAAAGAAACTGAGAGGCTGCCATGAATCGGTGATCAGTTGTTGAACGACTGCACCAATTGCTTTGTCGGAAGCGTCGACCATAATAGCGAGTTGGGCATCTAGAGAAGGATGAGCGAGCATCGTAGCATCACTGAGTTGCTTTTTTTCAATTTGAAAAAGCTTGAAGAGAAGAATCCAACCAGTTAATAGGTCGTTTGACGTTCTTCTTTGAGCCTTTTAAGAAATCATTTAAAATGGCTTGATCACCGGCAGCGTGAGGAATGAAACGTCGATAGAAATTGATCATTCCAAGAAATCGACGTAGTTGTTTGACTATAGCAAAAATAAACGGAAATAACATCCACTCGTTCTTTCGTTGGTCTAATTCCGTTAAAATCGATGGTATGACTAAGAAATTAATTCCTGTTGTGCGAAGTTGCACATGTTAAGGTTGATGATCATACCAGCATCTTGCAATTTTTGAAAGATAACCTTAAGATGCCCTAAGTGGTCGACATAGGACTTAGATGCGACAAGTAGATCGTCTAAATAGACGAAGCAGAAACCTAAACCACGTAAAATGGTGTGCATATGTCGCTGAAACGTTTTGACCAGCGTTTATTAAACCGAATCCCATTCGTGTGAACTCGAAAAGTCCAAATGGTGTAGAGATAGCTGTCTTAGGAATATCAGACGGCTCAATAGGAATTTGATGGTAAGCTCGCACTAGATCGATAGTCGAGAAAATAGTTGCAACGTGCAAGTTATTGCGAAAAATCCTGAAGAAAAGGAACGTTGTTGTTGTCGGGACTGTGACTTTATTTAAGCCACGGTAATCACCGCAAACACGAATACCACCTGTTTTCTTTTCGACCAAGTGAAGTGGACTGGACCATTGACTACTAGAGGGTCTAAGGATTCCTTGTTCTAGCATATAGTCAAATTCAGTTTTTGTAGCTTTAAGTTTGTCAGCTGCTAGTCTGCGAATTTTGCAGGAGACTGGTGGTCCAGTAGTTATACTCGCTTGTGTCACATTGTGTTTCACAGCTGAAGAGAGACCCGAGTCAAAGGTTAATTCTTGAACTCGTTTAAAAGCTCGTTGATTTAACGAGAAAATTTATCATTGCTAAGAACGGACAATGAAGGGGTAGAGGTAGGAGCTGTGACTGCTGATGTGAAAATATCAGACAGTGGGTCGATTATTCGTTTCTGTTTAATATCAACCAGAATGCCGAATTTATTCA
>CAVNZG010001350.1:2500-19292 GCA_963693315.1 Diogma glabrata
TGTTTCCACAAAAGTTGCATGTTTTGTTTTGTTGAGTCTTTTGCTTATTTTGTTGCTTCACACAGAAAAATCATCACGTAACGTAGAAGAAAATTTACGTGAAATCCCTATGGTTTTTAGCCAATAGGGCTATCCATTAAAATGAACGTGATCTACCACGTTATTCTTAATTTTAAGTTGAGGTGAATTAACGTAAAAACTAGATGAAATAACGTCATCTTATATAAAGTGAAATCTGATAATTTCAAGAGGATTTTCGCTACATATGTTTTAATGTGAAATCTGTTTAAAAGTTACTTGATTTCTGTTTAGTTCAATGTGAATCGAATATTAGTTCAAGAATTCTATCATATAGAAATTACAGGATAAATTAATAGAGATGATGAATAATACTTCCAGTGCAGTAGGTTATCTGAATTGTTGAAGGGAGAATATTTTTTATTTCTTAATCAAAATATCATTTTAAACATTTTAATGTCTTTTACTTTATTATAATTTTATATACAACTTTAACAATTCAATACTTATAATAAAAATTCAACAAAAAAATATTAAAATAAATTTTTAACAACTTATTTAGACCAACTCAAGTTTTCTTATTTTCCTAAAATTACATGTTATACATAAAGAATATTTAATATATTTAATATAATATAAAACGAGAATAAAAATGGTGTCTTCTTATCTTAATCAGGATTATTAAAATAACGTTTCATTCTAATTATTTTGTTACCATTGTTTAAAAAATAAAAATGAATTGGCGGGCCATCAAATGATAGTATGTTATGTAAATAAAACGAATGATTTGCACAAGAATCAATGAGATAAGATTGGAAATGCTCAGAAAACCTATTAACTTTCTATTCTTTGCTTACTAAAAAACACTGGCCATTATTTGTGAAAATATCATTTATTTCAAATACGTTAGGGGTATCACCTTCTGAAGTTATAGTAAGAACATGTCCTACCTTATAAAAAGTCCCTCTAAATTAATGAAATCAGTTTGTCTACTAGGTAATTCACTTAGCTCACATGCAATGATAAGTGATGAAAAATAATGCTTTAGTTTTATATCCCAATAAGTTGTGGGTTTTTTTAAAACAATTTCATTCTGAAAAAGGATGATGTATTAAGGTTGTGAGAAAACCGTAGCGCAGCTTTCACTGCTAAAGTTAGAGGAATGTGAACTCTTGAATTTATAATTGCTGCATATTTTTTATGCAATTGGTTCTCCGCTTCAAATCGAAAGCACCAGAGATGTTTAAGAGGCCCAATTTGTTCTATTATTGTTGGGTAATGTAAACTGAAGTGAAATTTTGGCTTTAAAGTATCCTTAAATAATGTTTGATAAAGTTTGTGGTGAAATTCTATTGCTTGTTTTAGTTGTTCTATAGTATTATTACCAAAATTTAGGAAGCAAAATCAAATCAAGAACTTTAATTAACTGAATTAAATATTTATAAACAGCATTATTAGGCAAAACCAATCTCCTATCATAGTAAAATTAAATGACAAAACGTTTTCATTTGAGATGCACTCATTTTAAAAGACGCCTTATCAATATGATGTTTTTCAATTGACATGCTTGCGTTTCCTATTTCAGAATCACCATAATTAAACATTTGTTTTCTGTAACTAAGCGTTTCCAGTGTGAAAAATTTCTTTTCGTAATGAAATAGCTTAACGTTTTGGACAATCCATATCGACAAATGCCTAAATACCAATCATGCATAATGTCACTGGCAATATTAGAAGTAACATGAAAAATCATTTAGCTCATTTAATATAGAATTTTCTTTAATTCCGGTTTCTTTCGAATTATTTTTTGTCAAATCCTCTTTATAATTTGTTATATTATCGAAGTGAAGAAGGAATTTCTAAAGAATCCCTTTCGGCTTCAGATTTACTGCGTTTACATATTCTGCAAAAATACTCAGATGAAAATGATTTATTATATCCCAGTACCGTATTCAAAGCCAAGTTATCACCTAAAATTTGAATAATTTAAATTTTACATGAATGCTTTGTTTTTTTATTGTCAACTTTATTCTTCATTTTCTAATTGCTTTAAGTTTTCCAATAACGGTCGTATGTATATAAAATATATATATATATATATATAATATATATATATATATATATATATATTATATATATATATATATATATATAATATATATATATATATATATATATATATATATATATATATATTATATATATATATATATATATATATATATATATATATATATATATATATATATATATATATATATATATATATATATATATATATATATAATATATATATATATTATATATATATATATATATATATATATATATATATATATATATATATATATATATATATATATATATATATATATATATATATATATATATATAATATATATATATATATATATATATATACTATATATATATATATATATTAGACTGGTCGTTAAAAACCAAATTTTCCCGAGACGCCCCCTAGAAAATTCTTTGAGGTCAAAAAACCACAACGGCGCTATTTTTTTTTTTTTTAAATCAAAAGAAACACGTGCCGCAAAATCGTCGAAGTTGATTTTTTGAAAAATTCGTAGATTTTTTCAAATATCTCATAAAATATGCAGATTTCAATCACTTAATCATTTTTGTAGAAAATTTAATTCTCTACAAAAAAGGTCCAGGTCATTTTTTCCCGAAAACGTATAGTTCTCATGATATTTGGAAAATGAACTTGTAAGTTTTCGTAATTTTTAAAAAACATAAAAAATAAAGATGACGAAAAAGTCCTAATTTTCTTCTTATGCTATAGAATGAAATGTATAAAAAAATAATCGTGACAAAAACAATCAAAATTAGTTCTTTTTCGTCGAAATTTTCATCATTTGGTTTTACGAGTTTCGAAGAATTTCAAGTTTTATTTCAAAATATCATCAGAAATATAGGTTTCAGGAAAAAAATGACTTGGACCTTATTTGTAGAGAATTAAATTTCCTACAAAAAAGATGATATGATTTTTTTGACATCTGCATATTTTAAGAGATATTAACAATTTTATCAAAAAATAAACTTCGAAGATTTTGCGGCACGTGTTCTTTTGACTTAAAAAAAAAAAAATAATGCCGTTGTGGTTTTTTGACCACAAAGAATTTTTCTAGAGGGCATCTCGCAAAATTTAGTTTTTAACGACCAGTCTAATATATATATATAAATATATATATATATATATATATATATATATATATATATATATATATATATATATATATATATATATATATATATATATATATATATATATATATATATATATATATATATATATATATATATATATATATATATATATATATATATATATATATATATTAGAAATTTACAAACTATTTGTAGTTTATCATTCGAGTTATAGGTGTGAATTGTTACATGAGTGTTTTCAAGTATGGGCTTTATTTTAAATTTGTTTAAACTCCTTTCACTTATTATTGTTGAGGTG
The DNA here is from genome assembly GCA_963693315.1 of Diogma glabrata. Taxonomy (NCBI): domain Eukaryota; kingdom Metazoa; phylum Arthropoda; class Insecta; order Diptera; family Cylindrotomidae; genus Diogma; species Diogma glabrata. Next base: position 6,012 of record CAVNZG010001350.1, read on the forward strand.
GAACCAGAATCAATTGTAAAATTTATTGGCAACCCACTCAAATTAACGATTACTGTAGGAAGTGTAAAAGACGATTTGTTGTTGTTGCCGTTGAAGGACAAATTCTTTTTTCTTTGTTGATTGACGGAAAAACTGTTTTCTGTTTGTTGTTATTCCTCTACATTGTTTGTGTTATACTGCGGCTGAGAAGCTTTGGTAGATCTGAACATACATACCTTAATGAAATGTCCCGTTCTACTGCATCCATTACACTTTGATTTCTTGGCTGGGCAAAATTTAAACCCATCGCTGTGCCAATTGTTTCCACAAAAGTTGCATGTTTTGTTTTGTTGAGTCTTTTGCTTATTTTGTTGCTTCACACAGAAAAATCATCACGTAACGTAGAAGAAAATTTACGTGAAATCCCTATGGTTTTTAGCCAATAGGGCTATCCCATTAAAATAACGTGATCTACCACGTTATTCTTAATTTTTAAGTTGAGGTGAATTAACGTAAAAACTAGATGAAATAACGTCATCTTATATAAAGTGAAATCTGATAATTTCAAGAGGATTTTCGCTACATATGTTTTAATGTGAAATCTGTTTAAAAAGTTACTTGATTTCTGTTTAGTTCAATGTGAATCGAATATTAGTTCAAGAATTCTATCATATAGAAATTACAGGATAAATTAATAGAGATGATGAATAATACTTCCAGTGCAGTAGGTTTCTGAATTGTTGAAGGGAGGAATATTTTTTATTTCTTAATCAAAATATCATTTTAAACATTTTAATGTCTTTTACTTTATTATAATTTTATATACAACTTTAACAATTCAATACTTATAATAAAAATTCAACAAAAAAATATTAAAATAAAATTTTTAACAACTTATTTAACCAACTCAAAGTTTTCTTATTTTCCTAAAATTACATTTATACATAAAGAATATTTAATATATTTAATATAATATAAAACGAGAATAAAAATGTGTTCTTCTTATCTTAATCAGGATTATTAAAATAACGTTTCATTCTAATTATTTTGTTACCATTGTTTAAAAAATAAAAATGAATTGGCGGGCCATCAAATGATAGTATGTTATGTAAATAAAACGAATGATTTGCACAAGAATCAATGAGATAAGATTGGAAATGCTCAGAAAACCTATTAACTTTCTATTCTTTGCTTACTAAAAAACACTGGCCATTATTTGTGAAAATATCATTTATTTCAAATACGTTAGGGGTATCACCTTCTGAAGTTATAGTAAGAACATGTCCTACCTTATAAAAAGTCCCTCTAAATTTAATGAAATCAGTTTGTCTACTAGGTAATTCACTTAGCTCACATGCAATGATAAGTGATGAAAAATAATGCTTTAGTTTTATATCCCAATAAGTTGTGGGTTTTTTTAAAACAATTTCATTCTGAAAAAAGGATGATGTATTAAGGTTGTGAGAAAACCGTAGCGCAGCTTTCACTGCTAAAGTTAGAGGAATGTGAACTCTTGAATTTATAATTGCTGCATATTTTTTATGCAATTGGTTCTCCGCTTCAAATCGAAAGCACCAGAGATGTTTAAGAGGACCAATTTGTTCTATTATTGTTGGGTAATGTAAACTGAAGTGAAATTTTGGCTTTAAAGTATCCTTAAATAATGTTTGATAAAGTTTGTGGTGAAATTCTATTGCTTGTTTTAGTTGTTCTATAGTATTATTACAAAATTTAGGAAGCAAAATCAAATCAAGAACTTTAATTAACTGAATTAAATATTTATAAACAGCATTATTAGGCAAAACCAAATCTCCTATCATAGGTAAAATTAAATGACAAAACGTTTTCATTTGAGATGCACTCATTTTAAAAGACGCCTTATCAATATGATGTTTTTCAATTGACATGCTTGCGTTTCCTATTTCAGAATCACCATAATTAAACATTTGTTTTCTGTAACTAAGCGTTTCCAGTGTGAAAAATTTCTTTTCGTAAATGAAATAGCTTAACGTTTTGGACAATCCATATCGACAAATGCCTAAATACCAATCATGCATAATGTCACTGGCAATATTAGAAGTAACATGAAAATCATTTAGCTCATTTAATATAGAATTTTCTTTAATTCCGGTTTCTTTCGAATTATTTTTTGTCAAATCCTCTTTATAATTTGTTTTATTACGAAGTGAAGAAGGAATTTCTAAAGAATCCCTTTCGGCTTCAGATTTACTGCGTTTACATATTCTGCAAAAATACTCAGATGAAAATGATTTATTATATCCCAGTACCGTATTCAAAGCCAAGTTATCACCTAAAATTTGAATTAATTTAAATTTTACATGAATGCTTTGTTTTTTTATTGTCAACTTTATTCCTTCATTTTCTAATTGCTTTAAGTTTTCCAATAACGGTCGTAGGGACATTTGATTTCCATATTCTCCATAATCTTTTGATTTTATAAAACCTGCTACAAAAATATTTGTTAAGGAAGATGTTTGATATTGTGGAATGGTTGGAAAAGAATAGTAAATACCACATATGGAGTGCCGACCAGCCTTTGATCCAAGTGGATCGTCAATTCCAAAATCATCCAAATAAATGAAATATGGAAGAGTAATAATGCTCGTTTGAAAAGAAATAGTTTTCCATAAATTTCCATTTATAACATTTTCAATAAATTTAGACTGTTTTAATTTAGACATGTTTGAAAGAGTTTCTGAAAGGAGGTCGCCTGTTTCAAAATATTTTTGAATTTGAAAACGTATGTCCAACAAACAACCTTCGGTCTTATTTGGACATATAATTGGAATGCCTTTCACAATAACTTCAGATAGATTATTACTAATTAAGAATGTTTGGGGTGTTCGATATAATAATTCATTTTGGAGTTTTTTTAAAAATTTGTATTCTGTTCCAATTTCATTAAAAGGATCGGCTATAAAGTTTAGAAAATCCGAAACCTTCATTGATTGGCTTTTAATTTTAGTAGCAAAATAAGTACCTACAATTTTAGAAAGTGGTTTGGTGATTAACTCAGTTATAGAATTTTGGATTTCAATTACATCTTTTCGGGTAAATTCGTTTCGATTGTGTAGTTGCAATGAAAAATTTAATATACAATTTTTTATCTCTGATAAAAGATCAACATTAGAATGATCAGTTTCTAAGTAAGAAGCTTTTGTTGTTACTATCTGTGACATTGTACTGCCAGTGCCAGCAAATCGGGCAATTGAATAAGTTGATTCAATATTGGTTTCATAGTTTGTAGCTTGTATCGTATCTATGATTTTATTATCTTTTTGCAAATGTTTATTTAAATGCTTTCGAAAAGAATAAATGTTTTGAAATTTTTGTCTGCAGTTATCTTGTCTACAGTTAAATTTATAAATAGAAGGAATTCCATGAACAGTTTTTATATGATTAATTAGAGAAGAAACGGTTTTAAAATTATATTCACACATAAAACAATTAAATTTGGTCATATTTTTAATTAAGGTTGTTCTTTTAATATATGAAATTTATAACTTCAGAATACCGTTCTGATTCTAAATCAAAAAACTTAACCTTCTAGAAATGATCAAATGATTTGTTTACTTATGTGTGAATACTCTACATGGAACACAATTAATTTTTAAAACAATATCAAAACACTTTTTAACAGAATCGAATTGATATTTCAATTCATCTTTATAAACAAAATGTGTGACTTTCTATAACTCCAGTCCTACCATTACAATTTTTGGTTGAATTTGCGCATGTAGTAGCACGACTGCCTGACCCTCTATTACCGTAGGTTTGTGGTATTTATTTATTCACTTTAGTTGAAGAATCGCAGGTATCAAAAAAGATATACAGTTTTGAATCTGTAAATAATATTATAGTTAAAACAATAATTTAAACAATAAATACGAGATAACTACTATGTTTTATCTCTTTGACATAGTAACATATTATTTCGAGAAAAAAATTACTGTTAATCAATTTCACATAATTTAATTTTCACTTAAAGCAAAAGAAGCTTTTGTTTTAAATTTTCTGAAGTTACTATATTCATATACAGGATTATAGTAGTTTGTGTAATGTTGCCACAATGTTTCAAGCGAGTAATAAATTTACAACTCGAACATAGCGAACTTTTCGATATTAGTTACATTTGAAATGATGATAAAACGAAAAAACAATTATGTAAGACTAAATTTCATAACTAAAAATTGTTAGAATGCTCAAATTTGAGTTCAGCGGTAGAAAAAATAAATTTCATTATGTTTTCAATTAATACAATAACACATACCCTAATGATTTAAAAAATAAAGTTATTGTTATTAATTAGGGATTGCAATCCCGGGATTTTTTGCATGACGAATCCCGTGATCCCGGGATTTGTCATGCAAAAAATCCCGGGCTGCATTTCCTATTATAAATGTCAAAGAGATAAAATATTGAACTCATATTTTACTTACTGATCTACATCAAACTGAGGAATAAATTTTAAGAGTTGGCGAGGAGCTTTGTGTTTTGTTAATTGTCTTTTATAATTTTATTAACAGATTTATTATAAAATGATAATAATAAATTGGATTTGTCTGAAAATAAAAATTCAAAATAAACGTCGACCTGTAAAAAATGTACAAAATATAATTAAAAACTACACAAATTTTTAACAATGTGTACTTACTAGCTGGTAACCGTTTTCATCATTGAATCTCGGCCATTATTTTAACAATTCATTGAGTGTTGAATTTTCGAGAGTTTGAAACTCTCTGGTTCGCAAAAGTGCAATTTTTTGCAATTTTAGATTATTAATTCCCAATTTTGTTAAAAACAAGATTTTATATTTCAAGCTTAATGCACAGATTTTATAATTTACACGATTTATACTTATAGATATTTAAAAAATTAAATCAAACTTCACTTATCTTTTTAAACACGTTTTTTCTAATTTATTTTAATTATTAACTAATTTTAGTTTTAAATCATGAAGAACAAGAAACTACTATCCTTACTTCTTTTTATACGAGCAATCATAATTGAAATGCACAACTTTCTATTTTATTTATGCTGTATATTGCAAATTTACATGAAATCTCGTAAAAACAATAGGTAGACTCATAAAACAACAGAAATTAACAGTTATTCATTTAACATGATTTGTTACTTTGATTTTAGATGATTTCACTTTAAAAAATAATATGAAATCCTTTTAATTGTAGGTTTTTTACGTGAAATCTCAAAATAGTAGTTTATGGGACGATCTTATTAAAAATATGTGACTTTTTTTTCTGTGTGTTGTTTTTATTTGTGTTTTGATAGTTTCTACGTTTAAATTTATGTTTACTGACAAAATTAACTGTTGATGCTTGGACTGCGACTGATTTTCCATTTTTGACCGATATTCCGCCAACTCAAAAGTTTTAGCCTTCTCCAATAATTCAGCTAGTCTGCTTAGAGTTGTTCTAGCTATGATTTGTGATTTAATTTCTCGTTCTTTATCAAGAAATTCACAGTTTTCACTAGGTTAGTAACCGGGCATAAAATTGATTTACACTTTCATTTGTTTGTTGTGATGCTTGTCGAAATGTAAAAATTTCAAATTCGACATTTGTTTTAGGGTAAAAATAAACTTCCAGCTTTTTCACTGCCACCTCGTAAACGTCTAGTGGTGTTGCTACATTTTGATTATTTGCACCCAATACATTTTTTGTGTTTTGCTCTGCTGTTAGTTCAGGAAGATTGTGGAAAATATCAAAAACTTCTTCACCTGCATAATGTAGAAGTAAAGCGTTTTTCTTTCAGCCCGATTTACGTCTGACGCAACTAGGAAATTCTCAAATTGGCGAGCCAATTTTTCCATCTCGCCCCCCACATTTGTTGTATCTTCACTGTAGTTGAAGAATAGTATTCTAGAACTATCCATATTGATGTTGTTAGGAGTTTTGTTATGTATGTTAATCACGTGAAAATTATGTTTGAACTTGAAAGTTTTCCTTTCGATTTCCCTTCGATTCCCCCGACCTTAAAACTATAAAATCTTGTATCGAAAAATCGTTTTGTTTTGTGTTAAATTTTGATAAAATTATTTTGAAGTTTTGTTAAACCTTAAAACTATATATTGTATCGAAAAATCGGTTTTTTGTACGAATAAAGCGAATCCTCGCAATGTTTGCGATTACAAAGCAAGCAACAAAAGTTTTTTTAAATTGTTTCCTTGAAAACGCTATTGCCTTACCGGCCAAGACATATAGCTGTATCAAATTTTTCTGAAACTTTAATTGATGGTATGCGCAGATTTATTCCTAATAAATTGATCATTCCGAAGACTGATCTATGGTTTTCTAAATGCAAAAAGCTATAAAAGTTTAAAAAGGCCTTTCGAAAGTTTAATCAAAACAAAACCGATGAAGACCTTAGACTGTACCGCAAAGAGAGAAATTTATGTCGAAAGTTAATAGATGAAGAGAAACATCTATTTAATAGGAAAAACATCTAAAAACATCTAAATAAAACCGCAAAGGCTGTCCAAAGCTATTTTTGTAAATCCTCCTTACCACCTCTTCTTGATAGAGATGTGCCTATCATTGATCCAAAAGAGAAAGCTAACTTGTTTGGGCATTATTTCTCTATAAACTCTACTCTAACCTAATTTCCAACCATTTCCATATTTTTTTTTTTAAATAGGAAGCTTTTTTTATTACTAAATAATACTAATTATCACTATTTATCTTTTTTAATTTTAGGTAAGGAAAATAATCAATTTGGAAAAATTAATTGATGAACTAAATTAAACAAGAAAAACATCAACAAAAATTTAGATCCATAGATTCAGGAAATTCAGGAAAATAAAAGTAAGATAAGTGTTTTAATATAATATTTAGTTTTTATTCATATATTATTAACAATTTAGTGTATAATTATTATACCTAGTCTGTTAAATTTGAACTGTTTATTGAAAACATAATATAATAAACAATTCGAAATATTCGTGGACGGTAAGGTACCACAATTGTTTATTGTTGACTTGTTGTATAATTATATACTTTGCTACCTCTAAAGAGTAAGTGTTTTTCACGGTCTTCTTTTAATCAAATTTTGTTGTTTTAGGTAGATTTCATATAAGAATCTATTAGGTAGATTTCATATAAAAATCTACCTATTGCAATGGGCTCCATCTCGGAATTTCGGAAAAATTTTGGTGCCAAATGACTATATATGATAAGCGGAGACGGAAAAACAAAAAAAAAAATTATATATATATATATATATATATATATATATATATATATATATATATATATATATATATATATATATATATATATATATATATATATATATATATATATATATATATATATATATATATATATATATATATATATATATATATATATATATATATATATATATATATATATATTATATATATATATATATATATATATATATATATATATATTATATATATATATACATATATATATATATATATATATATATATATATATATATATATAGATATATATATATATATATATATATATATATATCTATATATATTAGAGTGGGGCGATTTAAAAATCTTTATGGGCCCCTCGCGATTCTGATTCCTGGAGTTGTTCTGAGCAAAAAAGTCCACTAGACCATATGTCTACGGTGAAAATCGAGCTTGCGAATTTTTGTTTGAAGTTTTTTTGTCGCAATTTATGTTTTGTGAAAACTTGCAAATGTTCTTAGGCTCATATCTCGTAAACCATTTGGAATTTTAGTATGAATAAAAGTAGTAAATTGTAGTTCTTGACCTCAGCTACAAATTTGCTGAAAAAACAAACCGAAAAAAATCACATCTTCATGACCAAAAATACGAAAATGCCAAAAAATCTAGATTCTGAATAAATCCTAAAACAGACATTTGTTAAGTTTTTTGACACCATTTCTGGGTAAAAACTGTATTTGAGGCTATGTTTTCAGACTCTCATATTAGGGGTCCCTGAAGCGAACATCATAACCGTCAACTTCAATGGAAGTCCCTGAAGCGAACATCAACTGCATAACCGTCAACTAACATAGAATTTGATTAAAATATATTGTTTTTGCACTTTTTTTTACTTTTATAATAAATATTATACATTATAATTATTATAATTATAATTATAATAAATACTATAAATTTTATAATAAATATAATAAATTTTATAATTAGTGTTTCGAGAAAATATTACAAAATCACAAATTCATATTTTCAAAATTCCAAAACTATTGTAAAAATTAAATAAAATCAAACTTTTTTCAAAATTCTAAAAATATTCCAAAAAATATTACAAAATCAAAGATTAAAACTTTTTTCAAAAATTCAAATAATATTGCAAAAATTATAACAAAATCAATAACACAAACTTTTTTCAAAATCCCAAAATTATTTCAAAAATTGTAATAAAATCAAATATTTAAACTTTTTCTAAATTACAATAATATCTTCTTGCAAATTCAAAAATTCAAACTTTTTCCAAAATTCTAAAAATATTGCAAAAATTAAAACAAAATCAAAAGAATTGTAACTTTTTTCAAAATTCCAAAAATTATAATAAGATCAAAAATTTAAAATTCTAAAAATATTCCAAAAATTCTTACAAAATCAAAATTGACTTTTTTCAAAATTCTGAAAATATATATATAAAATTCAAAATTTCCATTTTTTTTTCAAAATTCAAAAAATATTCCAAAAATTCTCACAAAATCAAAAATCGAAACTTTTTTCAAAATTCTAAAAATATATATATAAAATTCACAAATTCAAAAATTCTATTTTTTTTTTTCAAAATTCAAAAAATATTGCAAAAAATATAACAAAATCAAAAATTAAAACTTTTGCCAAATCTAAAAAATTTTGCAAAAATTGTTACAAAATCAAAAATACAAACTTTTTTCAAAATTCCAAAAAAAATTTCAAAAACTATAACAAATTAAAAAATTTCCATGTCCAATTTCGTTTTCCAATTACATTTACGTCATAAAAACAGCTTCATTTTTTTTTTCCAAAAAATGTAGCTAAAAAATTAAATGAAAATGTTTCTGTTGACACACTGACAACATTTTTTGACAAACTTATAATGCCATAATTCTCTATAATAATAATAAATTTTTTATGTCATACAAATTATTAATTTTATTTTGTTCCAAAAAATTAGGTAAAAAAATAAATAAAAATCTTTCTTTTGAAGCACTTGACAACATTTTTTTGACAAACTTATGAATGCCATAATTCTCAATAATAATACATAAAATTTCATTTTGAAAACAAATAATTAATTTTATTTTTTTTCCAAAAAATTGGGTAAAAATAAAAATAAAAATCTTTCTTTTGACACACTTGACAACATTTTTTTGACAAACTTATAATGCAATAATCTAGATTTCGGTCTCACATACCAATCCAATCACTTCAAATGAAAGTTTTTTAAGCAAAAAATATGCAAATTTCCTTGTTTCGACACACTTAGACGAATTTTATTTGACACACTTCCGGTACAGTTATCGAACACATCATCCTTTCGGCTCTTCTTATTGTTTACTCAATATATTTTAGAAAAAAAAAATTTTGAAATCTGTTCAGCGGTTTTCTAAATTTCGTAGGTTGTGACGGCCGAGAAATGCCAAAAAAAATGTTGGTAAGAATTTCACTTTTAGCTCATGAATGTAATACTTAGGTCTTTCAGACCGAAGTAAAATAACAAACAGAAAGTTTTTGATGAGTTTAAATTATAAACACCAAAAATGGTAAGTTTTTCAGTATTTTCGCGATAAATTTTCACTTTTGCAGGACAAAAACTACATGAAGAAATGTTCAGATGTGGTTAGTATATCATAAAAAATTGTTAAATATTTAATTGGGCTACAACTTTTAGCAGATTATTAGTTTTAATTTTCTGCGGTTTAGCTGTTATGGCCTCAAAACGGTAAAAAAACAGTGTAAAAAATGGCAACTTTTTGGCATTTTCGTGTTTTTGGTCATGAAGATGTGATTTTTTTCGGTTTGTTTATTCAGAAAATTTGTAGCTCAGGTCAAGAATTACAATTTACTTATTTATTTATACAAAAATTCTAAATGTTTACGAGATATGAGCCTAAGAAAATTTGCAAGTTTTCACAAAATATAAATTGCGACAAAAAAACTTCAAACAAAAATTCGCAAGCTCGATTTTCACCGTAGACATATGGTCTAGTGCACTTTTTTGCTCAGAACAACTCCAGGAATCAGAATCGCGAGGGGCCCATGAAGATTTTTTCTGTTCCATACAAATCGCCCCACCCTAAATATATATATATATATATATATATATATATATATATATATATATATATATATATATATATATATATATATATATATATATACTATATATATATATATAGATATATATATATTATATATATAAATATATATATATATAATATATATATATCTATTATATATATATATATATAAATATATTATATTTAGGGTGGGGGCGATTTGTATGGAACAGAAAAAATCTTCAATGGGCCCCCTCGCGATTCTGATTCCTGAGTTGTTCTGAGCAAAAAAGTGCACTAGACCATATGTCTACGGTGAAAATCGAGCTTGCGAATTTTTGTTTGAAGTTTTTTTTGTCGCAATTTATATTTTGTGAAAACTTGCAAATTTTCTTAGGCTCATATCTCGTAAACCATTTGGAATTTTTGTATAAATAAATAAGTAAAATTGTAATTCTTGACCTGAGCTACAAATTTTCTGAATAAACAAACCGAAAATAAATCACATCTTCATGACCAAAAACACGAAAATGCCAAAAAGTTGCCATTTTTTTACACTGTTTTTTACCGTTTTGAGGCCATTAACAGCTAAACCGCAGAAAAATTAAAACTAATAATCTGCTAAAAATTGTAGCCAATAAAATATTTAACAATTTTTTTATGATATACTAACCACATCTGAACATTTCTTCATGTAGTTTTTGTCCTGCAAACGTGAAAATTTATCGCCGAAAATACTGAAAAATTACCATTTTTGGTTGTTTATAATTTAAACTCATCAAAAACTTTCTGTTTGTTATTTTACTTCGGTCTGAAAGACCTAAGTATTACATTCATGAGCTAAAAGTGAAATTCTTACCAACATTTTTTTTGGCATTTCTCGGCCGTCACAACCTACGAAATTTAGAAAAACCGCTGAACAGATTTCAAAATTTTTTTTTTTCTAAAATATATTGAGTAAACAATAAGAAGAGCCGAAAGGGATGATGTGTTCGATAACTGTACCGGAAGTGTGTCAAAAAAATCGGTCAAAGTGGCGTCTGAAACAAGGAAATTGCATATTTTTTGCTTAAAAAACTTTGCATTTGAAGTGATTGGATTGGTATGTGAGACCGAAATCTAGATTATTGCATTATAAGTTTGTCAAAAAAATGTTGTCAAGTGTGTCAAAAGAAAGATTTTTATTTTTTATTTTACCCAATTTTTTGGAAAAAAATAAAATTAATTATTTGTTTCAAAATGAAATTTTATTATTATTATTGAGAATTATGGCATTATAAGTTTGTCAAAAAAATGTTGTCAAGTGCTTCAAAAGAAAGATTTTTATTTATTTTTTTACCTAATTTTTTGGACCAAAATAAAATTAATAATTTTGTATGACATAAAAATTTATAATTATTATAGAGAATTTATGGCATTATAAGTTTGTCAAAAAAATGTTGTCAGTGTGTCAAAAAGAAACATTTTCATTTAATTTTTTAGCTAATTTTTTGAGAAAAAAAAATGAAGCTGTTTTTATGACGTAAATGTAATTGAAAACGAAATTGGACATGGAAATTTTTTAATTTGTTATAGTTTTTGAAATTTTTTTTGGAATTTTGAAAAAAGTTTGTATTTTTGATTTTGTAACAATTTTTGCAAAATTTTTAGAATTTGGGCAAAAGTTTTAATTTATTGATTTTTGTTATATTTTTTGCAATATTTTTTGAATTTTGAAAAAAAAAATAGAATTTTTGAATTTGTGAATTTTATATATATATTTTAGAATTTTGAAAAAAGTTTCGATTTTTGATTTTGTGAGAATTTTTGGAATATTTTTTGAATTTTGAAAAAAAAATGGAAATTTTGAATTTTATATATATATTTTCAGAATTTTGAAAAAAGTCAATTTTTGAGTTTGTAAGAATTTTTGGAATATTTTTAGAATTTTAAATTTTTGATCTTATTATAATTTTTGGAATTTTGAAAAAAGTTACAATTCTTTTGATTTTGTTTTAATTTTTGCAATATTTTTAGAATTTTGAAAAAGTTTCAATTTTTGAATTTGCAAGAAGATATTATTGTAATTTAGAAAAAGTTTAAATATTTGATTTTATTACAATTTTTGAAATAATTTTGGGATTTTGAAAAAAGTTTGTGTTATTGATTTTGTTATAATTTTTGCAATATTATTTGAATTTTTGAAAAAAAGTTTTAATCTTTGATTTTGTAATATTTTTTGGAATATTTTTAGAATTTTGAAAAAAGTTTGATTTTATTTAATTTTTACAATAGTTTTGGAATTTTGAAAATATGAATTTGTGATTTGTAATATTTTCTCGAAACACTAATTATAAAAATTATTATATATTATTATAAAATTTATAGTATTTATTATAATTATAATTATAATAATTATAATGTATAATATTTATTATAAAAGTAAAAAAAAGTGCAAAAACAATATATTTTAATCAAATTCTATGTTAGTTGACGGTTATGCAGTTGATGTTCGCTTCAGGGACTTCCATTGAAGTTGACGGTTATGATGTTCGCTTCAGGGACCCCTAATATGAGAGTCTGAAACATAGCCTCAAATACAGTTTTTACCCAGAAATGGTGTCAAAAACTTAAAAAATGTCTGTTTTAGGATTTATTCAGAATCTAGATTTTTTGGCATTTTCGTATTTTTGGTTATGAAGATGTGATTTTTTTTCGGTTGTTCTTTTCAGCAAATTTGTAGCTGAGGTCAAGAACTACAATTTACTACTTTTATTCATACTAAAATTCCAAATGGTTTACGAGATATGAGCCTAAGAACATTTGCAAGTTTTCACAAAACATAAAATTGCGACAAAAAAACTTCAAACAAAAATTCGCAAGCTCGATTTTCACCGTAGACCTATAGTCTAGTGGACTTTTTTGCTCAGAACAACTCCAGGAATCAGAATCGCGAGGGGCCCATAAAGATTTTTAAATCGCCCCCACTCTATATATATATATATATATATATATATATATATAGTATATTATATA